>JAVTVY010020252.1:0-73698 GCA_036873755.1 Hanleya hanleyi
AAACTGGACACAGTGGATCCCTTGGAATGGGCCCAACAACAACGCCCCAACACCAAGTGGACAGTGGAGAGTGTGACCAATGTTACGTGTTTCGTTACCAAGCTGACCGACCACCCCAATCGGCTGAATGCGTCACTCATGCACTGATGAATACCATAACATGCAATATACTCTGTATCTGGTCCTCGACTTGGGGTAGTTGAACTGAGTGTGCTAAAGAAATAGATCACCCAGCTAGCGTACTATAAAGGGAAGCAGCCTGGTCATTCATCGATACTCTGTCAACTACCAAGATGTTCATACTGCAACTTGCCTGCCAGAAGCAGTTTGCTCGAATAGAAAGTTTACGACGTCACGAGGCCTCCACCCACAACGATGCACGGTATACTTGTATAATCTGTGCACGATCATTCAATCGGGAGGATAATTTACTGCGCCATGAGAAGGCACTCCACGAGGGTGTGACGGTACAATGTAACGATTGTGGTCGACTCTTCAAACGACCCAGTCGGTTAAGACAACACCAACGTTTGATTCATGCCCCTTCTCCACGATTCGGGCGACAACATTCTACTAAAGAGGAGCAGCGGAAGGTCAGAGCCAGAGAAGATGAACCCGGGGAGACGAACGCCACTGGTGATGCGATGACGAAGAGCCCGCCTATACCCACAGTCCAGGAGGGCCTGGATATCCAGCCGGACCCCAGCGTTACGGTTTCGAGTCATACGCCTGGCGACATCGAACATTTTTCGGAAGATGCAGTGGATGCCCCTAGCGATCTGCTGCAGGACGACCATCCAGTGAGTGACATCTATCGGCGCCATTGGACCATGATACGGCACTGTTTCCACCGTCATCGCCCGATATTGGACTTATATAATTTCCGGTTGGAAGAAAACATCCGTCTACGTAGCTACGTGGAAGCCATCTTCAACGACCAAGATACAGCCTTCAAGTTAAATCTCACTTTTGGATACATTTTTCGCCATAAAGAGACAGACCAGCTCCGTTACTTTTATCCCAGCAATAATACCCGGGTGTTTGACCAGCCTTTCACCATTATCCATCGTGCGTCACTGGAGACGATGCTGAAGGAACTGGACAGCGTGGATAGTTTGGAATGGGTACGACAACAACGACAAAACACAAAATGGCAAGTGGAGAGGGTGACCAATGTTACGTTCTTCGTGGTTAAACTGACCACCATCCCCATCGGATGAAAGTATTCACCCATGCACTGATAGATACTCAGAATGCACAAACAACTATCTGAGTATATGTGGCCTCAACGGTAGCCTGGCCTGCCCGATGACGATTAGAACAAACGGTTCAGAGCGAACATGGCCGAAGATGGAACTTTCTGAAATGGCGACTTCTGATTGGACAAGAGTAGCCGAGAATACATCTAACGGACAGGAACGAATATGACAGATACAAATGGCATCTGATTGGACAAGAATCTTCTTGAATTGTAAATATACCCAACGCGGCTCCCCCAGCGTGGGTATGATGTAACATTGGGGAGAATAAACTATATGAAAAAACTTCTTGTTGTTGTTGTTCTCTCATGTGTCATCCTTGTTGTTGTTGTTGCTGTTGTTGTTCTCTCTCCGGTCTATATCATGGCGTTATGTTAGAGTGTTAAGGTGTAACGACGGGCGTTGACGGGCGTCACTGCATTTCGAAGAATTAGTGACAATTCCATGGAATATCAGAGCTTCTGAGCTATTTCACCAGGGCGTTGAAGCATTCAGAATGGCGTTGGTGGGCGTTGCTACAAGATGACACCTCACACGACGCATTCGCACCGCGGATGGTCCATGTCTACACCAAGTAACAACCTTCACTGCTAAAAAACGCCCACTTTCGCTACTACTCGTACTGATGACGTCACCAATGACGTCACAGATGCTGTGGCTATCCCTGAAATTGGGGTCTACACCCCGAGGGCTACAACATGACACCTCCTAGGACGCATTCGGACCAAGGATGGTCCCTCTCTACCCCAAACTCACCCCCACGCACCCCCAAAATGTCCACTTTCGCTACTACTCGTACCGATGACGTCATCAATGACGTCACAGATGATGCGGACATCCCTCAAATCGGAATGTACACCCCAAGAGCTACAAGATGACACCTTCCAGGACGCATTCGGACTAAGGATGGTCCCTCTCTACCCCAAACACACCCCCCACGCACCCACAAAATGTCCACTTTCGCTACTACTCGTACCGATGACGTCATCAATGACGTCACAGATGACGCGAACATCCCTTAAATCGGAATGTACACCCCGAGAGCAACAAAATGACACCTCACACGACGCATTCGGACCAAGGATGGTCCCTCTCTATCCCAAACACCTTCATGTACTGCCCCAAAATGGCCACTTTACTTACTCCAACCAACTGCGCATGCGCAGATTGACGCGACTTGCATTCAAAAACACGCCATTCTGACTCTACCCCACACAAGCTTCACTTTGACACCCTCCACGACCCATTCGAACCAAGGATGGTCCCTCTCTACCCCAAACACACCCCTACATAGCACCCAAAATGCCCCCTTTCGCTACTACTCGTACCGATGACGTCACTGATGACGTCACAGATGACGCGGACATCCTTTAAATCGGAATGTACACCCCGAGAACTACAAGATGACACCTTCCAGGACGCATTCGAACCGTGAATAGCCCATCTCGACCCCAAATACCTTCATGTACTGCCCCAAAATGGCCACTTTACTTACTACAGCCAACTGCGCATGCGCAGATTGACGCGACTTGCATTCAAAAACACGCCATTCTGACTCTACCCCACACAAGCTTCACTTTGACACCTTCCACGACCCATTCGAACCCATGGCGGTCCATCTCTATCCTGAACATACACTCACACACACACCCAAAATGCCTGTTTTCTATACTACGACCAGACTGCGCATGCGCAGACTATTGATCACGGACGAACCATTAGCCAAGTGGGATGCTCCTGCATGAGAGCTTCAAAATAAGACCTCATACGACATCATCAGATCATTAGGGGCTCACCTAGACCCCAAAACGTCCACCCCGTATGGGTCTGTAGCCCCATAGCCATGCACTATAGGCCTATGGGCTTACCCAGGCCTCGGTGACTTTTTCCAAAAATGTCACCGCTTAACTCCGGGACCCTTCCCATCATGTTCTACATGACGAGACGAGTAAAACGCGACCCCACAACCTATACCGCAAATGTCGAGAAGAAGGTTTCCCAAGGGGACAAACATTGATCCTATACCCCCAGTATGGGACTATATGGGGCTATATCGTACTTTTTCAAAAATTTCACCGTTTCGTGCCGGGACACTTCCTATCATGTTCTAAATGACGAGACTAAGAAAACGAGACCCCACAACCTATACCGCAAATGTCGAGAAGTAGGTTTCCCAGGATGGTCCTATACCCCCCATACCCCGGATTTTTAGATAAAGTCCGTATTCCGTATTTTTTCAGGAAAATTTTTACATACATCCACCCTGGAACTAGGGGGAGATAACTCTATTGATAGACAAGCCCCGTTAAGTCCGGCGACCTATATACCCCCGATATCCCATATAGGCATTTTCACGTAATTTAGGATAAAGTCCGTGTTCCGTTTTTTTGTTTTTTTTTCAGGAAAAATTTTACATGCACCCACCCATGCTTGAAATATACTTCACTTTGATACCTCATACAACTCCATCGGCCCATTAGGGGCTCCCCTAGATACCAGAACGTCTATTTGCATACCCCTGGGCCACCGCGCATGCGCAGAATGCCGATATTTCAACCCCACACCCAGTCCATCAGATGCCCCTTCACGAATGCTTCACTTTGATACCTCACTCGACCCCATTGGACCATTAGAGGCTCCCCTAGCTCCAAAACGGCTAGTTTCATATCCTTTGACCACCGCGCATGCGCAGAATGCCGATATTCCAACCCCACCCCCAGCCCATTAGATGCCCCTTCACGAATGCTTCACTTTGATACCTCACTCGATCCCATTGGACCATTTGTGGCTCCCCTAGCTCCAACACGGCTATTTGCATACCCTTGGGCCACCGCGCATGCGCAGAATGGTGACAACGCACGAGCCCCTAGTCCAGTCAGATGCCCCTTCACGAATGCTTCACTTTGATACCTCACTCGACCCCATCGGACCATTAGTGGCTCCCCTAGCTCCAACACGGCTATTTCCATACCCTTGGGCCACCGCGCATGCGCAGAATGCCGATATGTCAACCCCACACCCAGCCCATTAGATGCCCCTTCACGAATGCTTCACTTTGATACCTCACTCGATCCCATTGGACCATTTGTGGCTCCCCTAGCTCCAACACGGCTATTTCCATACCCTTGGGCCACACGAGTTGTCTCCCTTGCGTCAGTGCGTGCAGATGGCGCTTTGGTTAGGATGGACGCCGTGATGTGGAAAGGGCGTCCCCACACCATCCTGGAGCCGCCATTTTGTTTGTTGATTTTCTGCGGAGATACACGGGACAATAAACACACGACCCTAGGGTGGTACAGATGCTAGACTGATCCTATTAACATGGTACAACACCTATAGATTATGTTTATTACTAGGACGTCAGCGAAATACTAGTACCCATCCTCCGCATGGCAGAACTGTACAACCCAGAACAAGTCTAGACATGCCTTGATCACGTGATGGTCATGGGGAAACCCCCACTGGGGAACTCCCCTGGGAAACCCAGCCACATGACCTTGATCTCTGTGACCTTGAAATGAGGTCGAAATGAGGTCAATACTAAGGAATCAGGTTTTTATATACTACTCAGGTCGCCATGCAGTTAATGTCACAACTGCATTGTGACAATATGAGGTGACTCTTGCCACTCAAAACAGGTGGAAGCAAGCATGCTGACCCTTATTGTCACAACTGGGGACCAATTTGAGGAAAAAAACACGTGACAAACGACTAAATCTTTGATATACCGGTATCCACTAATTAAAAAGTATAGCCTACATGAATTTAAGACGAAGTTAGAAGGTAATCGGAAAAATGCAGTTCCATCAAAATTTTATCAGAAAGAAAGGTGAAAATTTGGGTCGAAACAAAAGTTTCGAGTATTCGATCCAAACGTCGCCCTAAAGTATTATCGAGGTTACTGATCACGAATCCGAGGTCAGAATTCTCATTGACCTCGAAAATGAGTCTAGAAACATTTCTAGATCAGTGCGTCGATTCAGTGTAATTGTCAGGGATACTGTCCAAGAATAGAATAGAATTTATTTGCTAATTACAAGCGCCCATATAAGGCATGAAAATCACAGAATAACAGTTAATGATTACAATTGACTTGACGAAATAATTAATCACATATAAATCACAGATTGACTTAGTTAATGATTGCATTTGATTTGCCAATGAACGAACACTGGGTGACACAGTACGTCAATAGGGCCTACATGTATACGAACTACTTGGCAATAGCGGTCTTAGTGAGCAAAAAAGAAGCAGATCAAATCACGCCTCAGTTCTGGTCTGAAAGGCAAGTTCAATGAAGCCAGCATAATGTTTTAATATATAACAGTAACTATCTTCACATATCATAAGCCAAATAGACATATCGTTTGGAGACAGCAGGGATACGGACGGATATTTTGTAAACACTAATTTCTTCAAATTTTCTCTCTACTTTGAGTAGAGTGGGCATCGCATGACAAAATGAATAGAGGTCCAATAGAGGGATGCCAGGAATAGCGCGTGAGCGAGTGAGTGAGCGTGCGAGTGAGTGAATGCGCGAGCTCCGAGCTCCCGACTGCCCCATCCCCTAGACTGGATCCAGCCCCTGTTTCATAATGTATTTTAAACGGCAAACAAGAGGAAGTAACTCTGCCTATTAAGAAATGCTTGAAATATTTTCTTCTTTTTTTTCATTCTATTTATTTATTTATCAAACGTATATATTTATTAAAGATCATTTTATTATTATTAAATAATACATATGAAATAGAGACTCATAGACTCATAGAGACTCATAGACTCATATGTTTATGTATACTTTTGTCTTTTTGAATTTGGTGCTAATACTGTTATATGGAAATGGAATAGGTCTTTGGATTATGGACGCGGATATTCTCTAATGGACGACGGCTGGATTATGAATGACGGACTAGACGCTTGTAATCATCCCCGAGCTTCAAGCTCCAAATATTCAACTGCCCCATCCCGCACTCCGTGCACTTGCATATAAACACGACATACATCTGTGAAAGCTTCATTATACACCAAGTGTCCATGGAGGCGAGAGCCATGTCACTTGTGTTCGAAGTCATTTTCCACGCCATTTAATCTACGTAGACATTTGCTTTCCATACATAATAATCGTACAGAGCGAAGCAATTTCACAGAGCGGAGTCCAGATAACGCGCAAATTCAACGTACGCGCGAAGAACGATCAACATCTACGTCACACACGAGAGTATTGGAGCATCCCTATACGATGAGACGTCCTGGGTGATGGAGTTCTCAGAAGAAGGTGTGGCAACCCCAGCTCCGACATGCGTTGTTTGGCGCTACAGCCAGTGCCAGCCCGCCTACGAAACTACAAGTTTACAGAATGTGAACTTCGTCCCAGGGATTCCACACGATCAAGCGTATTTCTTCGATCCGGAGCAGACCAACGTGGTAGTGCTAGATGACTTGATAAGTGCGGCAAGGACAGTTCACACGTTGCCGACTCGTTTACCAAAAGGTCTCATCATCGCAATCTGTCTGTCATCTATTTGACCCAGAATCTCTTTCCTCAAGGGAAGGCGTCCAGATATATTACCTTGAACTGCCAATACTTTGTGTTGTTCTCCAATCCCATCGACAGAGCACAAATCCGTGTGTTTGGTGGTTGAATTTATCCTCAGAACATCGACCACTTCATGCTGGCGTTTCAAGGAGTGACAAGTCGTCCGTACGGCTACCTGTTCGTAGACTTAAAGTTCATATCCCCGGAGATCGCCGGTTGACGACCCACCTATTACCCGGCGAGGGGTCACCACAACATCATATAACCCTACACCACCCACCGAATCCACACCTGGCAGCACCCGTCCAGCAACAGCAACCCACCCCTAATCAGCGGGTCCCCTTCATACCACCAGTCTCGGAATATCACCCAACCGTGAAGGATCAACCCAAACCCGTACAAGGGAATGAAAACAACGTGAACTCGAGGCTATAGAAGGACGTGCTCAAAGAAAGTATGGACGCCGAGATGAGTGTTTACCACAAAGGGTATTCGAAAGAGGAAGCCGCAATTTTAGCCCTAACACATTGGCACCCAGACTTCGACGGACTTTACGTCGGCGGCATGCCGACCACGTGATCCATATGAAATTGTTGGTCAAGGACTCGGTCCATATGGAAATCGAAAGAACAGCGTCGATGTTGTACACCTCGGGCATGAACTGGAAGTCGTCGTATGTCAGACCAATAGCTCAAAAGAAGCATTTGTTTGAACGCATCATTAAAAGGCGTTAGGGCGTTGAGAAAGGGTGTTATGGCGTTGAGACGGGCGTTAAGGCGTTGGCGGGCGTTACTGTCTATTAACGCAAGTGTATTCCCAAAACGCACACAGTCGACGTTCAACCGTCAACATGGGTTATACATGCTCTGAGTGCGAACGCACGTTCACCATTACGATATTATGCGACACCAGAAGAATATATATGGGATTGAAGACTCGGAGGAGTCCACTGAGGCGAACGCTGAAACAGAGACTGCTGAGAGTCCACCGACTGATACAGAAACAGAGACTGCTGAGAGTCTATAAGCCAGCTTACATGCCCAGGAAGTGAGGAAGAACCTACCTTTTGGAATCGCATTGTGCACGAAGCTATTAATAGCTATGCTGCGATAATCGAAGACGCCGGACAGGATAACTTACAACAAGCGTACATCCAAATGCGCCCCTGCATCAGGAAAACAGCCATGGCGATCTATGAACGGTATAGCCTGCTGCCGCTTGAATTGAAAGGCGACCCGACGCACAGGGCCATCACGAAGACCAAGCGTCACTTAGAAGAGGATATGGGGCTACCACCCACCGAGGCCCTGGAAAATGCGATCAGAATGCGCAAACAACTGTTTCAGAACAAGCTCCCTGAACAATATCCTGGACTGCCCAACGAAGCTTAGGTCACACCAAACAAAGATGGAACTTTCTCAAACGACGGCTTCTGATTGGACAAGAGCCTACGAGAATTGTAAACATACCCAACGCGACTCTCCCAGCGTGGGTATGACGTACTGGATGGGAGAATAAAATGATTGGATTGTCATCCTTGTTGTTGTTGTTGTTGTTCTCTCATCTGTCTACATCATGGCGTCAGATGAATTAGTGGCAATTCCATGGAATATCTAGAAATCAAAACTTCTGTGTTATTTCACCAGGGCGTTGAAGCATTAAGTTTGGGCTTGGCGGGCGTTGCTACAAGATGACACCTCACATGACGCATTCGGACAACTAGGAGCTACTACTCCTACTGATGACCTGGACATCCTTCAAGTCGTGGTGTGCACCACGACAGCTTCAATTTGACACCTCACACGACGCATTCGGACCACGAATGGTCTCACAAACACAACCCATGCAACCCAAAAATTGCTGCTTTCTATACTACGGCAAGACTGCGCATGCGCAGAATGATGAAACCAGACTAGACACCGTCCATCTCGACCTCAAAACTTCCCAACCAACGCACTTTTGCTACTGCGCATGCGCAGATAGACGCTATTCCCACCCCACACCCATCCAGTTGGACGTTCCCGCACGAGAGGTTCACGCTGATGCCTCCCAAGCCCCATTCGAACCACTATGGGTCCACCTCGACCCAAAAACACCCCTTTCCGATGCCCTTTTCCCACCATTCCGGACGACTCACGGGATGGACCCCCACGAGAGCTTCACTTTGATGTCTCCCGCAGCCCAATCGGACCATTATGGTCCACCCCTACCCCAAAACGTTCATTCCCATACACTTTTTCTACTGCGCATGCGCAGAATGACGATATTCCCACCACCCACCCATCCAATTGGACGCTCCCCCACGAGTGCTTCACACTGAAACCCCACACGACCCAATCGGACCACTAAGGGTCCACATAGACCCCAGAACCTCCACCCCAGAGCTGTTTCCCAGTGCGCAAGCGCACAGTAACTTTTCAAAAACTTTCAACGCTTGGCCTCGCCAGCCCTCCCGTCATGTTCTGCGTTGTGAGACGAGAAAAACAAGATGCCACACCCCATACCGCAAATGTCCGCTGCGCCAGTATGGACCTACTTTGTCCACCCCAGACCTACATGAACTTTTCGAAAAATTTCCCTGCCTGGCCTCGCGACGCCTCACCCCATAGTAACTAGCATTTAACGCCCCAGTATAACGCCTTGACGCCATGATGCAGGCAGTTGAGAGAAACACAGATCAAGACATTCACAAGTGTTCATATAGTTTATTGTCCTCAATGTCACATCATACCCACGCTGGGGAAACCGCGTTGGGTATGCTTACAAATCAAGTATGCTCTTATCCAATCAGATGCCGCCATTTGGGCCTGCATATATCTTATTGGTTCTTGCTCGTTAGGTGTATTCTTTGCTGCTCTGACGCACAAACGATGGTGAGTAAGTGAGTGAGTGAGCGAGTGAGTGAGTGTGGTGATGGTAGTGGTGAGTGGTGGTGGTGGTGTGTAGTGGTGGTGGTTTGTGGTGGTAGTGGTGATGGTAGTAGATCGAATAGCGAACTGCTAACCGCGAACTGCAGACCAACTTGACGAAGGTGTAGAGGTGTGTAGTGGTGATGGTGGTGGTGGTGGTGGCATAATGTGGACAGATGAGAGAACAACAACAACAAGGATGACAGGTCAATCATTTTATTATCCCCGCCAGCACATCATACCCACGCTGGGCAAGGCGCGTTGAATATGTTTACAATTCTAGAAGGCTCTCAGAAGCCGCCATTTCAGAAAGTTCAATTTTCGGCCATGTTCGCTGTGATCCGTTTGTCCTAAGCGTCTTTGGCCAGTCCAGGATACTGGAACTCCGAGCTCTTACTTATCCTCCTCATCCTCCTCCTCCTCCTGCTCCTCCCCACATACGCTATGGTAACTTTACCAGGTAGCCGGATGGAACAAGGCCAATATCTGCTCCAAACGCACCCCATTGCACCCATAAAATGGCCGTTTTCGCTAATACGCGTACTGATGACGTCACCAATGACGTCACAGATGACATGGATATCCCTCAAGTCGTGGTCTACACCACGAGAGCTTCAATTTCACGTCATACACGGCCTATTAGGACCAAAAATGGTCCATCTCTACCACATACACCTTCCTTCACACCCCAAAATGCCTGGTTTCTATACTACGGTCAGACTGCGCATGCGCAGAATGATGAAACCGTACTAGGCACCAGTTCATTCGGAGGCTACTCCAGGAGAACTTCAAAATAAGACCTCATACGGGCCAATCGGACCACTAAGGGTCCATCTCGACCTCAAAACGTCCACTTCAATGCCCTTTTGCGCTGCGCATGCGCAGGTAGACGATATTTCCATCCCACACCCACCCTGTTGGATGCTTCCCCAGAAGAGCTTCACACTAATACCTCTCACGACCCATTCGGACCATTAGGGGTCCACCTTGGCACCAAAACGTCCCTTCGCATGCCCTTTTCACACAATTCCCTATCTGCGCATGGTCTCCACCCCACACACATCCAGATGGACTCTCCCTCACGAATGCTTCACACTGATACCTCACACGACCAAATCGGACCACTATGGGTCTACCTAGACCCCAAAATGCCCACCCCAGCGTTACTAGGCCAGTGCGCATGCAAACTTTTCAAAAAATTTCAAGGCATGACCTCGGGACCCCTTCCATCTTGTTCTACAGCTCGAGATGAAGAAACAAGCGGCCACACCCCCTACCGCAAATGTCCATTCGTGGGTTTCCCATTGGGTTAAAGATTGTCCACTGCGCCGGAATGGGCCAACACCATAGCAGGTCTTATATGTAGGGAGAGATAACTGGGCCGTCACGTGACCGGAAGTAACCCGGATATGACCTTTGACACAGATGTGACCCGGATGTCACGTGACCGGTTGTGACGTCATCGTGACGTCAAGCCACGTGACTCCGCAAGACCATCATTTGGGACCATCATTTTTAATACGGAATTTGCAATTTATATACTAATATTTCATCTATGCGAAGTTTACCTTGGCCACTTGGGGACTCGACGAGCATATACCCGTATTGGGGGATATCATGGCATTGCCAAATGCTTTCCACGCAAAATGGGTAGGCTCGGGGTTGATTTGTCTCTTCAGATAATACAGTTGAGTGGTGTCTCTCTGCTGGTTTTTAAATACAACCAGGTAGTAAATATTCAAACTGATGTTCCGATGCTCCTTGTTTTAACTAAACAAATTTTGTATCGTGTAGATGATGCTGAGCCGCTGGGGATGACTACCTTTGGTCAAGTGCTGAGCTCGCAGAGCATCGGTTCGCATCATGAGATCATCGACGACAACCAAGGTGTCCGTTTCCAACTCGATCAGGGTGGGCAATCCTCTCACAAAGGTGACGTTGGGCATCGTCTCACAGGCCACCTGTCATTCTCAGTAACAACACTCGACTCGAATGATGGGTGGGGCAATCATGCTGTCGGTGTGTTGAACGGCGGACCCGCAGTGAGACAAGTGAAGGGATGTTACCACCAGGGTCCATGGCAGGAGTTTGACGTGGCAACTCGCTCTCGTAGATCTGGTACAGGCCGTCGAGTCATAAAGTAGGTGGATGGGTTCTACTCCGCTGAGTGCGGGATGTAGTATAGGTACCGTAACAGGCTGGATCTGTGGTGTAGTAGGTCCTATGGTAGGTTGGGTTTGTGGTGTGGTAAGGCCCCGTACTAGGCCACGTTTCTACCTGCTGGGGCCTGGTGGTTGGACGGGTCATCGGTGGTGTGTGACCGAGTCGGCGAGCGTGTCGTGCCCCACCTAAGTTGGTTGAGTAGCGCGGTGACGGTGGTCACGCCGTAGAAGACACTTCCATACAACAAACCCGAGGGGGGGGGGGGAGGCTAATACAGTGATCTCAGCACCCACTTGGTCTTTTCGTATCTGGAGGGTCAGCGGATGTCGCCATCTGTTCATGTCTGAGCACAGATTATGCGAAGTCAGATTCCTGTGAAGAGTCTTTATATCCGTTTCATGTGGTTGGCCAGGACGCAGGAATTAAAAGAACTCGGTTAGCCTTGCCACTTCACGAAGTTATACGTCTTGTGTCGGTGTCTTTCGGCCTTCAGGATGCGTTCTATGGTGAAGTAATCTGCTGTGAATTCCTCCACTGGCTGTAACTCTACGCCGTAAAAGTGCCTTCTTGATCTTCCACTTGATACACCGTGGGTTGACGGGGTAGGCGACGTGTGATCAGAAAGTGTACGTCGCTTCAGGGGTATAGGGCGGCCCAGACTTGGTTTCGTTGCTTAGATGGAGGCTCTCTGGGTAGGTCCGATTTTAACTCTCGACCAGCTGGAGGAGGACATCGATGTACCACAGGGTATTCTTATAAGTGAAATATTTGTGCATGCATGCGGCTTTTGAAGGTGCAATTGAACGTTTTGAAGACCAATGCTTTGGTCTTATAGTTTTCAGAAACTGTTGAAAGGGTTGTTGAGGAATTCTGTCCCTTCGTCGGTTTGCCATGTGTTAATGAGATTCGCCCACCTTTTCGTCCGGATGGGCAAGACCCAGGTATATTTCAATAGAATATCGATGCCGGTCAAGAGATAGCGGTTGCCGGCGTTGTGTTTAGCAAAGGCATTCATCTCGATAATTTCAAACGGCAGCAGGTATACTCTCCATTGATCGTCATGGTTGCTTTCCTGATGCAGGGGCGCATTTGGATGTACGCCTGTTGTTATCCTGTCCGGCGTCCTCGATTACTTTAGCATGGGTATTAATAGCTTCATGCACAATACGATCCCAAAAGGTAGGTTATTCCTCCCTCCCTGGGACGTAGCCTGACTATCTGAGGTCAAGCCTTCCGTATCAGTAAATAGACCCTTAGCCGTTTCTGTTTCGATGTCATTATCTGCCTCCTCAGCGGGCTCCTCGGTATCTTCAAGCCCATGTATATTCTTCTGGTGTCGCATCATATCGTGACGTCTGGTGAACGTGCTTTCGCACTCAGAGCATGTATAACCCATGTTGACAGTTGAACGTCGATTGTGCACGTTTTTGGAATATGCTTGCTTTTATAGACAGTAATGCCCGCCAAACCCCAGCTCAACGCCTCAACGCCCTGGTGAAATAACACAGAAGCTCTGCTTTTTCTTGATGTTCCATGGAATTCGTCGAAATTCATTGACGCCCGTCAACGCCCGTCGTTACGCCTTAACGCTCGTCTTTACGCCTTAAGGCCCATCGTTAAGCCTTAACGCCCAATCTCAACGCCTTATCTCAACGCCTTAACGCCTTATCTTAAAGCCTTCATTGACGTCATCACTGGACGCACGTTCACCAGTCATTACGATATGATGCGACACCAGAAGAATATACATGGGATTGAAGACTCCGAGGAGTCCACTGAGGCGAATGCTGATACAGAGACTGCTGAGAGTCCACCGACTGATACCGAAACAGAGACTGCTGAGAGTCTATTTACTGATACGGAGAGCTTGACCTCAGATAAGTCAGCCTACATCCCAAGGAAGTGAGGAAGAAACTACCTTTTGGGATCGTATTGTGCATGAAGCTATTAATAGCTATGCTGCGATAATCGAAGACAACTGTTTCAGGACATGCTGCCTCAACGGTATCCTGAACTGCCCGACGACGCTTTGGCCACAAGCGACCCTGACCGAACTTTCTCAAAGGATGGCTTCTGATTGGATAAGAGCATATGAGAATTGTAAACATACCCAACGCGACTCCCCCATCGTGGGTATGATGTACTGTTGGGGAGAATTAAATGATTAACCTGTCACCCTTGTCTTTGGTGTTCTCTCATCGGTATCATGGTATTAAGACGCAAGGGATGGACATAGACTGAGGCTAATGGTGTACACACGACCTTATATGGCCACTCACCCACTCACTCCCTCTCAAGCTGGGGTTGCCACACCTTCGCCTTAGAACTTTGTCACCCAGGACGTCTCTCCACATCTCGTAGGGCCGCTCACCGTCATCGTATAGGGATGCTCTACTCCACTCGGTGAACCTACAGCGGGACTCGGTGATGTCTCTTGGTTGTGTTTGCATTGAATGTGTCTGAGCATACTATCTGACAAAACGTACACGACATGTTGATTAGTCGACCAACATAGGCTGATGAGGGACACATGCTAATTCCTATTTGTACAGACATCACCACCACCACCACGACGACGACCACCACACACACCATAACCAACATCACCGCCACCGTCACACACAGGCATACACGCACACACGCACTCACACGCACACACAGGTAACTCTACCAGGTAGCCGGATGGAAAAGGGCCCTTATCTCCTCCAAACGCACACCATTGCACATCTAAACTGGCCGCTTTCGCTACTGCTCCTACTGATTACGTCACAGATGACCTGGACATCCCTCAAGCCGTGGTCTACACCACGAGGGCTTCACATTGATACCTCCCACGAACAATTCGAATCAATATAGGCCCTCCTCGACCCCAAAACGCCCTTCCGATGCCCTTTTCCAATAATAACCTGTTTGCGCATGCGCGGAATGCGGAAAATGGATGACTCAACAGTCCAGTCGGATGGACCACCACGAGAACTACACATTGACATCTCATACGGCCCAATTGGGCCATTATGGGGCCACCGCGGCCCCAAAACGTCCATTCCAATACCCTTTTTCTACCGCATGTCCAGTCGGAGCCAAAAGACTGAGGCTAATGGTGTACAAGCGACCTTATATGACCACTCACTCATTCACTCACCTTCATTCCTCCTCCTCCCCCTCCTCCACCTCTTCCTCCTCCTCCTCCTCCTCCTCCTCCTCTTCCTCCTCCTCACATACGCTAGGATAACTTTACCAGCAATCTGATTAAAACCCAGACTTAATAAACCGCTCGGCTGTCAGACATGTCGCTAATTGAGATCTGGGACAGTCCCTATCTTAAATCTGTCGCGCATGTCAGACTGGCGACCAAGCACAGTCCAACTTCGACAGACGAAGAGGTGCCTATATTCAGTGGCGGCGAAGTTCAAGGGCGAGATCGAAAATATGGTGTGCCATGAATTTGACGTGCCCGCATTAAAGCAAGAGGAACTGCAGATGCTTTCTTGCATGCTATGTAAAAGACAATGTATAGCCGTTCTTCCTACCGGCTACGGGAAATCTTTATGTTGCCGAGTGTACGGACCAGGCGCAGAGAAAACCCAGGCGGCTGACGACGTTCTTGCTCTCAACTCCAGTCCATGAGCGATAAAAAAAAGATTATTATTTGCTCCCCGTTGCTCTCTTCAATGACAGACCAGGTGAAAAGACCAAGGGATATTTCTTGCACTGCTGGATATATAGGTACGGTTATTTTGTCATAAAATCAGTTCATAACTGCATCGCAACAACAACGTTAATATTACTGACAAATTGTTAAAAAAATCTTCGCTGTGAAACCAACCGGACAAGTCCATTTTCACCCACAGGATCGAGAGAAACTGCACTAGGGGAAGTAACTCATCCCGAATATTTACAGTGAAAGCAGAAGAAAGAATTATCTCCCCACTCTCCGGCTCCTTTGGGGGAAAATGGACTTTCCCGGTTGTCGGCATGGTCGTGTTTTCAACAGGCAGACAGACCATATAAACTTTGGAGATTTTTTAAATAATTTCTAACGCCAGGGAAATATTTTTGATGACAAATAATTGCACAGAATGAGTTTGGAGTTTCGACAGCTAATGTGTTATATTAACTGATAAATCCACGAAAACCTCGCCGTAGCGTAATGTGAGACAGACAGTAGATACGCAGACACGCTATACTACGAGGCGTCTCATTGGGCGACTATTTGACCCGGAAACTATTTGATTCGAAGTTCATCTGACGGATTTGTTATAGGGACTGCCCCAGATCTTAATTAGCGACATGCCAGATAGAGGAGCGGTTATTAAGTCTGAGTTTTCATCAGATTGACTTTACGAGTTAGCCGGATGGACCAAGGCCCTTATCTCCTCCAAACGCACTCCACTGCACCCCTAAAATGGCCGCTTTCGCTAATACTCGTACTGATGACGTCACCAATGACGTCACAGATGACATGGATATCCCTCCAGTCGTGTTCTACACCACGAGAGCTTCAATTTGACACCTAACACGGCCTATTAAGACTACGGATGGTTCATCTCTACCCCAAACACCTTCCTTCACACCCCAAAATGTCTGCTTTCTATACTACGGCCAGACTGCGCATGCGCAGAATGATGAAACCGGACTAGACACCAGTCCAATCCGACGCTACTCCAAGAGAACTTAACAATAAGACCTCATACGGGCCAATCGGACCACTATGGGTCCACCTCGACCTCAAAACGTCCATAGACGATATTCCCACCCCATACACATCCAGTTGGGCGCTCCCCACGAGAGCTTCACACTGATATCTCCCACGACCCATTCGGACCATTATGAGTCCACCTCGACCCCAAAACGTCCCTACCCACGCCCTTTTCCTAAAGTTCCCTGTCTGCGCATGCGCAGAATGGTGTCAGTTCCACCCCACACTCATCCAGTTGGACGCTCCCCCAGGAGTGCTCCACAATGATATTTCACACGACTGAATCGGACCACTGGGAGTTCACCTCGACCCCAATCGTCCACCCCAGCGCTACTTGCCCAGTGCGCATGCGCACAGTAACTTTTAAAAAATCAACGCCTGGCCTCGAGACCCCTCCCATCGTATTCTACAGTTCGAGATGAAGAAAACAAGGGGCCACACCCTATACCGCATACGTCGATGCATGAGTTTCCCATTATGTTAAATATTGCGACGGGATGGACCTACACCATAGCCAGTCTTATATGTAGGGGGAGATAACTGGGCCGTCAAGTGACCGGACATGACATTTGAGCCGGATGTGACCTTTGACCCGGATGTGACCCGGGTGTCACGTGACCGGATGTGACGTCATCCGTGACGTCGCGCCGCGACTTGCTCCGCAGGACTCTCCTCATTTGGGACCCTCAATACTCGGGAATCGGTCTTCTTCATACCGTACTACTATGCAGTACAAAGCAGTTTAGCTCGGCCGCACCTAGCTCCGGTGTAGCCTTGTTCCATACTACGTGAGAACAACGCTACGGCTGCAAGCCAGTCACCAGATCGAGTTGTTGGGAAATTGCCGTACGGGCAATATTTGCCGAACCAATTGACCATAACCAATAAAATAATTCGATTCTATGTCCACTTACCTTTCATAAAAATCCTTGTTTATGAGTGACCGTCCGTTTTTAGCTTGGCAAGAGATCGAAACTTGGACGAGGGGGGGATAAAACTGTCCACATCGCCGCCATCTTTACATCGAAAAGTTTTACATGGACAGTATAACCCCCTCGTCCGAGTTTCGATCTCTTGCCAAGCTAAAAACGGACGGTCACTCATAAACAAGGATTTTTATGAAAGGTAAGTGGACATAGAATCGAATTATTTTATTGGTTATGGTCAATTGGTCTGGCAAATATTGCCCGTACGGCAATTTCCCAACAACTCGATCTGGTGACTGGCTTGCATCCGTAGCGTTGTTCTCACGTAGTATGGAACAAGGCTACACCGGAGCTAGGCCGCACCGTGGGCCCAATATCGGGCAGTAATTAACAGCGAGGCAGTATCGGAATCGGTATTTTGTTATCAGGTGATATTTAGTATCGGACGGAGCAGACAGCATCAGACATTAGCACAGTCCCTCATCCAAGTACCGGGTACATGATCTGTTTAAATAAGGGACCGTGCTAAAAAAAAAGAGGGGGTGGGGGAGGGGGGGGGGGGAGAAAGAGTAGGACCTATGCAGCACGAAAATTCTTCCCTCATCATTGAAGGTATCATCCGAAGGCATGGCACGAACATACGTAGACACTTCTGCAAGTAACCATGCGGTAACAAGTGTTATATGTATGGATTACGGTGTGCCAGAAATGATCAAATCCAATTTGTCCGTGGAACACCAAGTCGGAACTGTCACAAGCCTTGAACAAAGACACGTGTACCTCCAGCAGTGTTGGGAGGAAATTATCGCAGGGGCGGGGGAGGGGCTCGAAATGTCCCCATAACAAAGTAAACAACATATTTTTTCTTGTGAAGTGCTGCCGATTTTATTTCTTTCAAATATGTTAGTAGTATAGAAAGCGCATTTGACCGCTTATTGACCTTGACCTCTGAGTGTACTTTGTGATTTCCGGTCACGTGATTGGAACCGGAAGTGACGTCAAAAGTGCACTCAGAGGTCAAAGGTCAATATGCGGTCTATTGCACTTTCTATACTACTTATGTTTGGCCGTTTGTAATATGATTTTTCTAAGGAAAACAAACAAGCATGCGCCATTAGAGTGAGAAATAAAATAGCTCACTTCAGTTTGATCTCGCGCAGAATCCACCAGTATTGCGCCTCGTGACCTCAAGTGAAACTGACATATCTGATGTCTGGGGTTCCCAGGTCAAAATATTTAAATACAGATAATTTCATTGGCTCGTTTAAATGGAGCAAACATGTGAATTAATGCTTGGGGAAGCTGACATCGGGCGAAATACACGGTGAATGAAGTCAATGGGCTAAAGGTAATTATGTGATGAAATGGAAAATTCCCTTAGCCCGGTAAGATGCATTGAAGCAAAAGAGAAATATCTTGTTCCTATACAGATTCTTAATAAAAAACCTCATGACTCTACTTGAAATCTATCTCAAAAATTATTATTTGAGCATGTTTTAAGATCACATATTGCATCCACATCTCCTCTAAAATGAATGTTTGGACGACTCGGAAAATAGACTCTAGGCAATGTGTTGTATTGCAACAAGGTGAAATCTAGCTTAGGTCTCTTTGGCAGATTCATGTTAAATTCATGTTTAAATTTGATATCATGATGAGCAGATCTTTCTCGCTTTCTCCCCCCCCTCTCTCTCTCTTTCTCTTGTTCTGTGTTAGCAAAAAAAATGAATTGGTCCTATGCATACTCATGTTACAAAAGTACACAAAAATACGACAAAAAAAGCTGAGCCGTCCCTCCCCGCACTGTTTGCAACGGTCCTATCGTCTCCCTCTTCCCCCCCCCGATAAATTTTCTAACAATCTGATTAAAACCAGATCTGAAAAACCCGCTCGATCAGCGACAGGTCAGAGAGGGGCGGGTGATCAGCGACAGGTCAGAGGGGGCGGGGGTTTAAGATCTGGTTTTAATCAGATTGGGTCTCTAAAGTTGTGGTCAGCACTTGGTAGTGAGCCTGAGCGCTTGCGGATGGAGCCACTCAGAGTTATCGCGCTTTGAATGATTTTGTCCAATCAACATTCACCTTGCAGTTTGCTGCATAGCTGACGTGTTGGACCGGTAGTTCCACGTTGGTTATTTTCTGTTGGAATTTTCTATTAATTTTCTGGACAGTGTTCGCAAAGAAGGCTTGAAGCGAAATGCTGACAAAATTTGAAACCAAGTCTGCCCGGGTGAAAGGTAAATATTATTCGAAGAACCACAAGTATTGTTCAGCCGGCCTCGCATAAACTTGACAATATTTTTTTTTGCAACAACAGCAGCATCAAAATCCCTATTTTTGCAACAACAACAATTTTTGCTGCTGGATCTTTTGTAATATGCTGAAGTTATCTTACGCCTAGACCTGGCCTGTCTTCTGCTGTCAATTACGTAGTAATAGTAGTTATAGTAGTAGACCTGCCAGGTCTATCTTCCAGTTCCAGTTCCAGTCCAACAGCCTAAAAAGGCACTACTGGGCACAATTGTACGGATGCCACTGTTGTTGTTGTTGTTGTTGTTGTTCCGGACGTCCCTCCTTTCAGACTAGGAGCACCCTCTTACAGAGGTATTTAGAAGCTTGCAGTAACCCCGCCGCTTACTAGGGTGGTCGAGACAGGGTCAGTAGCAGTCGAGGTCCCGTGCTGTGCAGGCCGTGCAAGTAACTTATTTACAGTGCATTGACACCTCCTGACTGTACATATAGACCCGTCCCTTTTTCTGACCAGATGTGTGCGATGTACTACTGTGAGTGAATTTATATAGCGGTCACTGAAAGACGCCCAGGTACTTTATTCCCCAAGTGCCTCCGCTGGCGAAGGTCTAGCGTAGCAACTAGTTCCACCATCAGTCCATATTACCCTGGACACCGAATCAGTCCAGCGCCTTGTGAATAGGCGAGTATATATGTAAGCGGTCACTGGCGAGGCGCGAACCCACGCCAGCTGTAGCACTCCGGGTCAGAGTCAGACACTCTAACCATTCGGCCACGACACGCCCACTGTGTAAATGGTTTCTCTGTGTAATTTTCCTCACTGGTACAGTGTAGGCTCATTTCGCCCATGAGACCTGTTCTGATCACCATACCCATCCCTAAAAAAACCAACACTGTTTTTGTCGAAATACAGCGATGACATGCCTGCTCACCATGGTGGGGACCGAGCCAAAGTTCCCCCAGGATTCCAATATCTGATTCCAATATCTGAATCCGTGACATTATCCCCAGTGAACATTTTCCCCACTGACACTTTCCCCACCAACATTTTCCCCAATGACATTATCTCCACCAGACATTTTCCCCATATGAGTCACATTATCCCCATGATAATATTGTGAAAGGTTGTAAATTTGATGAAAAAAATAGTAATCGGAAAATGGTCTGTCTATGCACCAGAATGCATGCCCTAGTTGGGGGTATATAAAACTAGTACTGATGTCTCAAACAGATCAGTGCACTGTATGATAGTAACCGGCCTTGCCCAGCAATTTTTCATAACTATCCAAGACTTGCACTTTCAGGGGTTTTTTTAGCCACTTTTCCTTTATCGAACTCAATTTTTGAAATTAAATATATTCAATTTTTTTTGCGTGCCTTCAATGAAAAAAAATCAATTTTTGGGGTCAAAACTCAATTATAAAATTTTCCAAAAACTCAATTTGCTATAGTTTTTCATCAGGGTTACCCCGATGAAAAGGTGGTTAAAAAAAAGCCTGGAAAAATACAATGGCATTTGTAATTACTTAATAAAACTTCAATCGTTGAGCTTAATTTTCTTTCTTATATTTATTTGGAAAACAGGTTGAATTTAATCGCCTAATCCCTTTCAGCTTGTAGCATTAATAATTTTTGCTCATCCTCCTGTAACAATGCAGTTATAATCCCTCTCACCTATGCCGCTGTAACCTACAGACTAGACTGGAGGCCCGCAATGAGTTATATTGGTCTTAATTAACTTTGATACTGTAGCATGTATGCGTTTATAGTTTTTGTCTTCAGTAAGGAAAATGTGCTTTTTAGTAATATTTGTATGTGCTCTTAATATGTATTGGGGGATGCCATTAGCCTTCGGGCATAAAAGTGCAATAAAACTATCTTATCTATCTATCCTATGATATCATTGTAACGATATTACTATCACACAGAGCACGGTGATCCATTCCAGACATCAAGTCCCTAGTGTTATATTACCCCCAGCCCCCTGCATACCGGCGCACAGACGAGACAAATTTCTGGGGTTTTTTCCGTCAAATTGATCAGATACGCGAAACGAAAATGCCGTGTGGGGAAAATGTCGGGTGGGGATAATGTCATTGGGGAAAATGTCGGTGGGGAAAATATCGAGTGGAGATAATGTCGGTACCCCCTAATATATATTATTCCAGCAAAAATGGGATTGTATGTTTCCATCCAAGTCTGTGGATTAGTCCAGAACAGTTATCAAACCAGGACCTATTTTTAAAGATCAAATTCTAGTGTTGGTGGTATATTTTAAAAGATTATGTCTAGGCTCTCCAAATTTGACCTATTTGATCAAAGGTCAAATTCAGCTATATTGAAGGCCATAAAGCTCTTATTGAGAGGTGTGTATGGCTATTTGTCTGTAATAAACATGTACAGTACTGGGTGAGTATTCGGATATCGGGATGCATAGTTTGATTTCTAATAATTGATCTTCCACAGGTTTATCCTTCCACCCCAAGCGACCATGGATCTTAGCCAGCTTACACAATGGTGTTATCCAGCTGTGGGACTATCGTATGTGCACTCTGATTGACAAGTTTGATGAGCACGATGGTAAGGTACTCAAGTCTCCCTGGAGAGTCTGGATTATACATTGTAACCATTGGCCATACATGCTGTTATTGGGGGACCAAACTTAAACCACCTCATAGATTCTAAGGATTGTTGTTTCTTTATTTCTTGTTTTACGTTTATTTATTGTTGGTACATGTAAATTTAAGTCAAATATTAATTTGTTTCGAGCACTTCAGTACTCTCAAATGTGTATCTGTAGCTTGATCTCAATGTTACATCGAAGCATTTGAGTGTGAAATATGAATTGGTGATCAAAATGAACTTTTATAGCTTTCTATAATTTACTTGAAGTTTTACTCATTTGTGTTCTGTAATGGTGATACACTCCTGTCTTCACCAGGCCCTGTTAGAGGAATCTGTTTCCACAATCAGCAGCCATTGTTTGTGTCTGGTGGGGATGACTACAAGATAAAAGTAAGAACTAGACCTGTCCAATGTGAGAACCTGAACTCTAGATGTTGATGAGTACTCAGTTGAAAACCTCCTCTTATCCCTTGACCAAGACAAGTGTTACCAACCTTGATTTTTTCATAATATGATGTTCATCATTGAAGTAGCATGATTGATAGAGTAAATCTTTCAGCTTCATCACAGGACTATGATAAAACATATACCACTGTCATAAATCGGGGCTCTCAAAATAAGTAGTCAAGTCACTGCGCCACTCTTTCCAAGGGTCTCAAGACCAGAAACAAAATACCTTTTTCTGTGGCTTTTTATATGTATGAACAAGGATATGTGAGCAGTTACAAGTGGCATAGAACCTACATTTCCAGACAACTCCTAGTCAAAATGATCATGAATAATTATGTTGACAGTACATGAATATCGTAACTTTAATACCTAAACAGTATACATGGTAAATCTTCTCAAATTCAGTCATATTAATTCTGTTGACAAAGTTCCAGCATTCATTCTAATAAATTTCATAACATTCTAAAATCTGCTGTCTTCTACATAAATTATCTTCCTGTGATGTGGTTATGATGTAGCATTTAGGTAGATTTCAGTGTACTTTCTTGGATTCTCTCACAGGTATGGAACTACAAACAGCGCCGATGTCTCTTCACACTCCTCGGACACCTTGACTACATCAGGACTACCACATTTCATCATGTGAGTAACCTGGCCCAGAATTTGGATGTCAATTAATCTCAGTGTTCCCCTAAACCCATTGAACATGACACCAATTTCATTACACCCAAGCCTGATAAATAAATAAATCTCTTCACTTTTTCAAATTCATTTCATGGCACAATATCTGCTAGGTAAATTCTGAGATTCAGTCTGATATTCCTGATATGAACTTGTGAATATTTCACAGGAGTATCCCTGGATTCTCAGTGCCTCGGACGATCAGACCATCCGTATCTGGAATTGGCAATCCAGGACCTGCATCTGGTAAGTAACACAAACTTTACATTTGATACATAGGTACTAGTCTACTTAATCATTGCTCCCTGTGGCTGGAGGGGTGCTCAGATGGGCACAGCAACTGGCTATACATCATTTGCAAAATCTAGGTTGAAAAGGTGGAGGTACATACATGTAGATTGTACATGTCCAGGTTATGCTTGTTGGTGAGATGCTACTGCAAGTGTTCTTTTCTGCCATGATTCTGGAGATGGCCCCATTCTTAACAACATCTCTGTGTTGGGCAAACTTTTTCAAAAGGGCCGGACCTATTTACTTCCCATCTTGTTCCACCTGACATATACTGATGCATCAGTTTTCAGTAGTGAACACATGCATGTTCGATTTGTCTTTGAAGAAGTCCATATAATATGTATGGTTAATTTGACAGTGTATTGACGGGTCATAGTCACTATGTGATGTGTGCACAGTTTCACCCCAGCGAGGACCTCATTGTATCAGCCTCACTAGATCAGACTGTCAGAGTGTGGGATATATCAGGTAGGATTATCATCAATATAATAATATATACATGTATATATAAAAGTAAAAAGATGTCTTCTGGCGCGGAGAAGTTAAATAAAAATAAACAAACAAACCTCCTTCTTGATTTCTACATCATTATATTCCACCTGCAGTTTCGAACTCAATGTTCTTTTGTACTGTATTCCTTGAAAAGAACTTTGAGTTCGAAACTGCAGTTGGAATATCATGATGTAGAAATCAAGAAGGAGGTTTGTTTGTTTATTTTCATGTATGTATATATATATCAATGGAGCAGCCTATATACAATAATTATACTGTGTACATTGGGGAATATGTGCGCTCATGACTTGTTTTAGAATTAATAATTCATCAGTTTGTGAGTGCCTTGGCACAAAATACATGTGGATACTTGCTTTGAACCTGTTCAAGGAAAGACGACTGATGATAATACATGAAATATGAGAAATATTGAAATATTATCTACTGAGATGTTTGTTTTCCAGGTTTGAGGAAGAAGAATGTTGCCCCAGGTCCATCCAGTTTGGAGGATCGTATCAAGAGTAGTGCTCAACCTGATCTTTTTGGAACATCCGACGCTGTGGTGAAACATGTGCTGGAGGGTCACGACAGGGGAGTTAACTGGGCCTCATTTCATCCCAATCTCCCACTGATAGTCTCCGGAGCAGATGACCGGCAGATCAAAATGTGGAGAATGAATGGTAAATGTGGAGTTTGTTTGTTCTACATGTATCAGTATTATTATTACAGACATAATGTCTGCTCCACAAAAAGTATATTGTGGGGAGGAGGTGGATATTTTCGGATTCCAACTACCAATATACCCCTGTCTTCATCTCTTCATTTTACAAATAAAGGAAACAAGTAGTTACCATAACAATTTCCTCATCTCAGCATACTTTTCCTGGAACAGTGCTTGTGAAGTTACCAATCAGATTGGTTTGTTGTGGAATTGTGAAGTGTTCTACATTTAAATTGACTTGGTGAGTTATTTTCGCTGAACGATCAACAAAAAAAACAGAGATCTGCTGAAACATATATATATTTTGATCAAACTTGGTGTGGTATCTGGTTGCTGACTGACCTTTAATGTTGTTATAGAGTAAACATCTGCAACTCCCATACTTATTAGATACCAATTTCAAAGACTTTTGAATCATATTTATTATTTCCATTCTCATGTATTTCAAACCAATATATGTAAATTTTATTTCCAGTTTTGATAATCTAAAATAATACTTTACAGAGTCCAAGGCATGGGAGGTGGACACCTGTCGTGGACATTACAACAATGTGTCCTGTGTGGGCTTCCATCCTCGCCAGGAGCTTATCCTCAGTAACTCAGAGGACAAGAGTATCCGAGTCTGGGATATGAGTAAACGGTATGTTGATCCGACAAATTCTGGCTTTTCTTCGACGATTACAGTAACAAGGGAATGAATCTGCAGAGCTAAATCATGTCAGCCACCTAATGGGTTTGTCTCCGGTATATTCTTAATTTTTATATCACCAAATGGATATTATTCACATGACTTGTCCATTGAGGTTTGGCATAAACTGAATTCACCAAAAGGACTGGTCTCCATTTGCAGATGTATGATGAAATCATGTTTGTTTTTTTTACCACTTCGAATAAATAGTAAAACTTTTAAACTGAAATGACTTTTATCATTACCTTTGTTGACCTGTTTCTATTTATTCTTATCTTTTAGAACTGGTGTACAGACATTTCGAAGAGAACATGACCGCTTCTGGGTTTTGGGTGCTCATCCTACACTCAATCTGTTTGCTGCAGGTACACACTACAATCACGAACATAGGCATGTTGGAAGTAAAGATCAGGCATAGTACTGATGTAGAGGTTACCTTGAAATTTGCATGTTGCAAATTTGAAGATGTGTTGCTCGTTTTCTGAATGTGGGATCCTCAAGGATAGATTACCTCTTCTTTCCAACCCTGAGTACTTGAATAATTTATTCATGGCTTATACCCTGTACAACGATTTAGTCAGGCTCTTGAAGGTTCACAGAAATGTTGATCATGTGACCAGCAAGGGGTCAAATTATTTGGATGTCGACTGTCAACTTCATGATGGCGATAAAATATGGTCCAGCTCTGCACACTCATGGGCAGGGCATATATGTTCCTGTGGACACAGTCCAGTCATCTGTAGTTTATTTTGGACTGGAGGCTCATTTTACTGGTGATTACAATTTGTGGGTCTGTACTAGATCTGAGTAGGCAAAGGAAAGAAATAAAACTGGGTAAAACAGTGGGCGAAGACCAAGACGAACAATTTTCAATGGGGTCCTTCTACTTTGCTGATATCGGCTTATTTGTCCCCTTTTGTCTATTTCAGGTCACGACAGTGGTATGTTGATTTTCAAGTTGGAAAGAGAACGTCCAGCGTATGCTGTCCACAATAACATCCTGTTTTATGTCAAGGAACGTTATCTGAGAAAACTTGATTTCACCACATCAAAAGACACTGCAGTCATGCAGCTGAGAGGGTGGGTAGTCCTACTGTGATGTCGATCTTGTCACATTCACTCATTTAATCTTCATAGTCCCATCATAGTCTATTGTCGTTATGAAACTTCAGATGTAAGCAGTGTCCAAGTATTGGATCATGATTATAACTTGATTTTGTGACTTGATTATCATCCCATATTTTAGTATCTTTTATGTACATGATATGTGACTGGTCCAGGGACATAGGGAAGGAATATGATGTAAAAGAATGAATAAATCTTTGATGCCTGGAATTTTTTAACCTTTGTGGTCAGACTGTCGACAGAATGCCACATAAATCAGCTTGAAGGAAAAGGGCAATGTTTGGAGAGCAGTGTTCACATGATGTATACATGCAGAACTCAGTGTTTGTTTTCATCTTGTTTGGCATGTAGTCTGCTTAAAATAATGCCTATTTGTCACTCTGCTGCTGATCGTATCCACTGAAATCCAACTCACAAATAGCATTTGATCAAGGCAATCATTCACGATGACCACTCCAGCTCTACTATTGCCTGTAATGGCTTCCAGGTTTAATATGGAGGGCAATTGAGAATGTTAATCCCCAGAGCTTATTAAGATTCGGGATGTTCCCGAGGCCACTCTCTCTACCTTAGTGGTGCTTTGGTTGGTTATTTACCGGTGGTCATGGGACATTGCCATATATGGATGTCCTAATGCCTTCTAGGGATGTCGATATGGCGTATCACGTTGGGCACACTGGTTCTCGTCAGATCAGCAAAGTTGAGCAACGTAGAGCTCGGTCAATGCTCGGATGGGTGACCGGGTGGGCTAATAATAGTGTCCAGGATAATAGGAACTGTGGACACGCTCGTGTTCTGGCACGTGTAGGAACCGTCGTGATATGACTGAAAAACTTTTAAAAACGACCTTAAATCCTACTCACTTACCCTTATATGGATGTTCTTATTCCCTAAATTGATGTCCTCATGCCTATTAGCGAAATGACAGTATTTAGGTCTTGTTTGAATTAGACTGATTTGGTAGGACGTTTGAACAATTATTGACCCCTTCTCTTGTAGGGGTTCACGAAGCCCAGTGTACAGTATGTCCTACAACCCAGCAGAGAATGCTGTCCTACTATGCACGGTATGTTCTAATGTAACTGACATTGTATTATAAATGTTATAACTACTTTTGTTTTAGTCTTACCAGGTATTTATAATAAAAGAACCCCAAGTTGCAAGAAAGGACCGGTTTCAAATTTATATTCTCTTCTAACTTGTGAGAATTTATTTGTAATTCGCTTTAAGATTATTCCGCTTAGTCAACATCAAATCCCCAATAAAATAACTTATCACCACGATTCAAATGGGAATGTTATGATATTGGCACACCTACTTTCTCTTTGTGGAGTTTATTGTAAATGCAGGTTCACTATGATCTACAATGTCAATATACCACCTGTTTATATGTTAAAAGTCTAAAGTTTTCTGAGCAATATATACCTATTCAATAACAGTTTTACAATTCTAAATGCCCATACCCATGCTGCAATTTGTATTTACAACTCGGTCGAAATAGGACCTGTTCTATTTCCTATGACTTGTAGCATGTGACTAAAATTTTATGATTGTTCTCACGATGCAACCGAGTTACAAGTTGTTACGACAAATTGCACTGTGGGAATGAACCTTAAAGGTGAAATGCAAAGGTTTTTAGATTCTCTTTTTCATATTTTATATAGGTTGAATAATGATAGAAATACCAGTCTATCTACTTCACTTGGTTTAATTTTAATTATCTTGTCTGCTAGAATCTTTTTAAAAGTTAGTACCCCTAGCACAGCTGAATTCAGATTTGCAAAATGTCATCGCTTATCTTTCCTTGATTGTGACGTCACGTCAGACCAGCCGCCCGGAGACTGAACGTTACAAGTATTGACGCCCGGCCAGATGGTCTGATGTGACGTCACAAACGAACGTCAAACAAGGGCAGATAAGCGATGCGGATTTCATTTCTGAAATCGGCCGGGCTTGAGAGGCCAACTTTGAACCACTTTTCAAAAGCTTCCAGGAGACAAAATACTTCAAATAAAACCTAACAGAGTATTTGGGCTGATATTTCCATCATTAACTAGCCCGTGAAGAATATAAATAGGGAAATATGAAAACCTTTGCATTTCACCTTTAAGGAATCATGAAATGAATGTATTGTGTACCAGTGGTGTCACAATATGTTGGCGGGTGGTTGGGTGGGTTCAGGTTCCTGTTGCTTCAATGCATTTTGCTGAGAAGCAACAGGAACTTGATAATGTGGTGTCTAGCACTGTAATATCACTTGTCTTTATTGCACCATGTAAGTGTCCTGTCTGTGTCTTGTGCGCTGTCCTCCATGTTTATAGGGTGGATGGAGGGTGTCTGTTCCATGCTGCTTCAAAGATCTCTTCTTTGAAGTAGCAGGAACACAACTGGGCTGGGTGGTGCTTAGTTGGTTCGTCGTGATATAGCTGAAATATTGTTGAAAGCGACGTTAAATTCTATTCACTCACTCACTCACAATATGTTGTCGTCCTTCTGTCTCAGGACTGACACAGACAACTCAGGTGGATATCAAAACAATCCTGTAATAATCACATGTTTATTTGTCTAACAGAGAACAAGTACCATAGATAACAGTACCTATGACCTGTATGCTATACCCAAGGACTCAGACTCACAGAACCCTGATGGTAAGTTTTTGCACTAATTAGTGTCTGTCCTTATGTAATGCACAGTGATACAGCTCGCTGACTAATTTTTATGTGAGTGATGAAGAAAACTTGCGGAAGTCCTGTTCATACACTCAATATGTTGAATTAGATTGTATAAGACAAATGTCATTGATTAACAATGAAATTGATAGAATTCATGTTTGAAGTTAGACAATGCTTGATTAAGGCCTGATAATGTCAAGGTATAATTTCTAATATATACACCTGTACTTGATCAGTTACATTTGATGTGACTAATGAATGTAATTATTTCTCTGTAGCTCCGGAGGGGAAGCGTTCATCAGGCTTGACCTCTGTCTGGGTGGCCAGGAACAGATTTGCAGTACTAGACAGAACACACTCTGTGAGTCACTTTTCTTTGTACGCTAGCTAGAATATTGTAGCTATGGTCTGTATATTACCATTGCTAAAGCCTCACAAATTTTCCTCAATGTGATCAGAATTCATGATCACTAAATGTCTAATTGCCATACTGATGAAGACTAACTAACTTGTAAATCGGCATCCAACAGATAGAAAATGTCAGGTACATGTATAAGAGATATTTGATGAATTTAGGCTTCAAAGAAGAAAAATTATTACTCTATTATGCGTTTTCTGGGTTTTCTCTAATTTGGACACCAGTAAACCTTTTGAAGTTGGGCTTGTATTACATGAAAACTGGTTGTATGTGTAAGATATATCATTAATGATGTGATTAGCTCCAAAACAAATAATGATTTTCTCCAGTAGCAACTAGTTTTGAAATGATTGAACTTGCATTTCGAGATGACCTGAACTGACCCATTATTAACTTAGAATAGGTATCCTCTCTGTGTTTGCCCACTTGCCTGCTCTTTTGTCTGATTTCTGAATTCTCAATGCAAGTTTGGTCATTTTCAACTATCCAAACTTTTCAAATTTGGAAAATTATGAATTTTTTCAGGGTGTTAATATTTAGATTTTCAAGCAGTTAAAAGTTGTGTATATAAAATATGCATGGTCATATTCCAAAACTGCCATCTGCTACCAGTGCTGTTGATTTTTATCGCAGATCGTGGTGAAAAATCTAAAAAATGAGATCACCAAGAAAGTGCAGGCTCCAAATTGTGAAGATATTTTCTATGCTGGCACGGGTTGTCTCCTCCTGAAGGATGCTGATGGGGTCACCCTCTTTGATGTACAACAGAAAAGGTACATACAGTTGAAAGTTGGCTCACAGATTCTCAAATGAAGAAAACATGAGATGATATTGTTTTGTTGTGCTCTTCAATTTTATTTCATGCTGAATTATTGGAGACAAACTAGGGGCTACATTGTATGCAATTTTGGCCCTGCCATACTAAACTTGACTGGTATCAACACTGACATGAACAGGAATGAATTGAAGGTATACTGATAATCATTTTACTGTTTCAAAGACTATATGCTTGCCAACAATACATAATATGATGGAAATTTTTCTGTGGAAATTTCTTCATTGTCAGATGCAAACAACATTCAGCAGGCATTCTTTGAAGAGAGGGTTAAACTGGACATAGCTCTCATAATGAGCTACAAGCCTATTTGACCGTACCCTATTTTCATGAAATCATTCTGTCAAAGTAACCTTGTCCCTCTGTCTAATGCAGATATCGAGGATGGGGAGACAAATATATGGGGATGGTTGCTGTAGACAATTACAGCAGATGTAACTCAAAAATCAGCAGACCTAAGAGAAACCACATGATACTCAGCGTCATGCATGAGCAAATATGTCCTGATGTTTATCAGTCAATCACCATTTTTATACGCCCGTCAAATTTGACGGGACGTATTATGGTATGGCGTCGTCCGTCCGTCCGTCCGTCCGTCCGTTAACTTTTTCTCGTCAACGCAACTCGTCCTAGAGTTTTCAGTGGATTCTTTTGATATTTGGTCCACGTGATCGGTACCATGTGTAGATGTGCATGAACTTTTTTCGGCCCGATTCGACGTTTTCTTGAGTTGCTCCCCTTGATTTTGGTCTGAAATCCTTGTATTTGGCACCTACTGTCTTCGTCAACGCAACTCGTCCCAGAGTTTTCAATGGATTCTTCTGAAATTTGGTACACATGATCGGTACCATGTGTAGATGTGCACGAACCTTTTTCGACCCGATTCAATGTTTTCTTGAGTTACTCCCCTTGATTTTAGTCTGAAATCCTTATATTTAGCACCTGCTGTCTTCGTCAACGCAACTCGTTCCAGAGTTTTCAATGGATTCTTCTGAAATTTGGTACACGTGATCGATACCATGTGTAGATGTGCACGAACTGTTTTCGGCCCAATTCGACGTTTTCTTGAGTTGCTCCCCTTGATTTTGGTCTGAAAGCCTTGTATTTGGCACCTACTGTCTTTGTCAACGCAACTCGTCCCAGAGTTTTCAATGGATTCTTCTGAAATTTGGTACACATGATCGGTACCATGTGTAGATGTGCATGAACTTTTTTCGGTCTGATTCGATGTTTTCTTGAGTTACTCCCCTTGATTTTGGTCTGAAATCCTTGTATTTGGCATCTACTGTCTTCATCAATGCAACTCGTCCCAGAGTTTTCAATGGATTCTTCTGAAATTTGGTACACATGATCGGTACCATGTGTAGATGTGCATTAACTTTTTTCGACCCAATTCGACATTTTCTTGAGTTACTCCCCTTGATTTTGGTCTGAAATCCTTGTATTTAGCACCTACTGTCTTGTCGTGAATGCAACTCATCCCAGAGTTTTCAAATGGATTTAAATTTGGTACACATGTAACATCAGTATCATGTGTAGATGCGCATGAACTTTTTTTCGAACCAATTCGATGTTTTCTTGAGTTACCCCCCTTGATTTTAGTCTGGAATCCTTTTATATGGCATCTACAGCCTCCTGAACAAATTCCTAGGGGTTTCATTGCATACTTTTGAAATTAGGTACCCATGATTGGAGCCAAGTGCACATGTGCACAAACTTTTTTCAAGTTAATTCGAGAGTTTCTTGAGTTACTCCCCATGATTCTGGTCTGAAATCTTTTATTTGCCACCTACTGTCCTCGTGAACGCAACTCGTCTCACACTTTTCTATGGATTCTTTGAAATTTGGTACGTATGATCGGTACCATGTGTAGATGTGCACAAACTGTTTTTGAGCTGATTCGATGTTTTCTTCAGTTACTCCCCTTGATTTTAGTCTGAAATGCTTGTGTTTAGCCCCTACTGTTATTTTGATCCCATTCATCAGGCTGATGAGCTTACTTTTGCAGCTTATAGTAACCCAAATTTTGTTTTAAAGTTACTGATGCATACATAAGCTCATAACCAGGGGTGGGGGAACATGCACCACCCACAGAGTAAGAGTAACTGGAGTTCTACCTGCTTCCATAAATACCACTCCAGGCCCTTATGTACCTCCCCCCCCCCCCATCTGACTTCCAAACCTGCCTACACCACTTATACAACAACAACACATATACAGTATTATGACAATTGCAACAATACAGACAATATACAGTCCAGGCAGGTTCATTTGTATGGTTAACCTTTGTCTATAACAAAATTCAGAAGATAAAAATGTTGTTTATCGACTGTATTTTTTACGGGCGTATTTTGGGTTCAATTGAACTCTTGTTACCATCATGGCACATGGATAAATTTAATTCTTTTTTTGGCATGCCTGCATTTTATTCAATATTAGTAGTAACATAATTTTGAAACAATTGTAAAACTGTCTTTTCTTTGGTCACAAGAAATTCCAACATTCGCCCATGCCTGTCGCCGAAGGCAGTGTAAATTTCGGGACTTCTGATAAATGTATCACAAATGCTGCTTTGCAGAACAATAATAATTCAAACAGGCTGTTATGTGTAAACATCAACCCATTCAATCACCAAGAGAAACCAGATTATGAGAGATACATGTATTAGATACATATTAATAACAAATGATGCAGAATTTACAAAGAATATAGGGATGTCATGCCCACTCAGTAGGGGACATCGATTGAGAAGAATTCAGCAAATGATTGAACTTCATATATGATCCCCCAGTCTATCGCAGGCATGATAGCAGGGCTAGCTTTTCCATGGGGATCGGTTCCTGTCAGCAGTCCTCAAACTAAGTCAGATTCCATTAATATTTTAGCAATCTGTGTAGAAATGATAGATTTGAATTCCCTTAGAGTTAGGCTGTGAGAATCTGCTCGGATTCCTGTGAATTTTGAGGTATAACAAGGCCTTATAGACCCGGGTCTTGAGAATGACGATACTGAGATTTATTTTAAACTATAGGGAACATAGTTGTTGTAGACATCTGTCTGTCAGCAGATGTTCCGTGACGTAACTTGAAAGTCTGTGAAAATAATAGAAATAATAATGATATTGTGACATTATTGTTGTTGTTGACATTCCTTTCATCTAGGAGCACCCTCTGGGAGGGAGGTAAAGTTTTTTAGATACAATCACATTGTCCATTCCTTAACCAAAGTTCTATTTCAATATCTCTGAAGCTGATTGGTTCTCAGCACATTGCTCCTTTCATGTTACAAAGGTTGACTTTCACTTCAGGACGCTGGCCAGTGTGAAGATTTCCAAGGTCAAGTATGTGATATGGTCCAGTGAGATGAACCACGTGGCTCTCATCAGCAAACATGGTCAGTTCAGATTTTTGTCATTAATTAGTTCATTCACTGTACACAGTCTTCTAGTTCAAAATATTATGTATTTGATAATACATATAATCATGTATATAATTATATTATGTAATATACATGTAAACTCAAAATTTGTGATTGACATTAGTACTCTTTAAATTTTCATGTACGTAGTACATTCTATCAAATGACAGAAATGATCAAATTTCAGCCAGGAAATACATCTTAATACTAAAATATCAAGTGGTTACCATGCACTGTTCATCCCCAATATCTTCATCTTCTTTGAGAAACATCTCTGTATGTACTTGAAATATGGGTCTTATTATTATGCTCTGGTTTGTTATCTAGTTATCGCTATCTGTAACCGTAAGCTGGAGAATCTATGTTCAATTCATGAGAATATCCGAGTGAAGAGTGGGGCATGGGACGAGAGCGGAGTGTTTGTGTACACTACCAGTAACCACATCAAATATGCCCTCACCAACGGGTATGTATGGATGCATGAATATACTTTTGGAGATTTACAATGCAAGGGAGATAATTCGTATTTGAATTTTTCAGAAGAGAGAAAATTATCTCCCTTGGAACATGAATATCATAAATATATCAAGGGAGATAATTTAACTTTTATAATTTGATGATGACCTTTTTGTAGAATGTGCCATTCAGTTGAGATTGCTTTATATTCATTTTTGTTTTACCCTAATATTTTCGATGGGATTGGGTTAAGTTCCTAAAACCCGTTTAGCTCTAGTTACAGTATTCACACCATTGGAGCTACTTCAAGATTACATATACTGTTTCATCAGATTCATTTTTGTATGGTACATGTAATTTTATGAATTTCCCGATGTTAAAACTTCATTTTAGGTTCAAATTTTCATTGCACCGTTCTGCAATATTCTTCCACATATTTCATTGTGAACTTTCATTGGTTTATTGCCCATCATATTTTTGCATTCTGTCTCTTACCTCAATTATCAGTGACCATGGTATAATCCGCACCCTTGACCTGCCCATCTACATCACACGTATCAAGGGAAACAGTGTCTACTGCCTGGACAGAGAGTGTCGCCCCAGGGTACTGGGCATTGACCCCACAGAATTCAAGTTCAAATTGGCCCTTGTCAACAGGAAGTATGATGAGGTTGGTCTCACTAATAGGCTATCCGCATTTCCATGCATTTGGAATATTTTTAGTGAATGATAATGGACATATCGTACTGAACAGCACATAGCTTTGCTGTGACAGGCTGAGTGGGCTCAGGGATATTGCCGTCACCTCATCTGTCCATATGTCCCCTTTTGTAACCACTCCATCCGACATGATCAAATTCAAGGGAAATTGCATTATATCTACTTGCATTGAACATGGCTAAAGACATTCAACCTAACTCAGGGGGACAACTCAATCTGAAATATTCTTCGCGGAATAGGATAGGTGAGGGAGACTGAACTGACCTATTTAGCAAACCATATATTTGAAAGCAGGCTGATGATAGGGGAAAAACTGGCGAATATGACATGACTTAAAATTCAAGAGCTAATTGCCCTACTTGAGGGCTTTAAAGTGACATATCTTCCATACTGGAAAACAATAGTCTACAATCAACTAACCACCACCCTAGTCTCTGTTCAAGATCTCATTCAACAGTACATAGTGATTTGCTCTTATGAAGGATGCACCATAACATGTATATTCCTGTGACACATGTATTTTCCTGTGAAACATGGATTATCCCCCTTCAATACTGATTTTCTCCCTTTTGTCAGGTACTTCACATGGTGAGAAATGCCAAGCTGGTGGGACAGTCCATCATCGCTTACCTGCAGAAGAAAGGATATCCTGAAGTTGCTCTTCACTTTGTGAAGGATGAAAAGACCCGGTTTGGCCTCGCCCTGGAGTGTGGGAACATCGACGTGAGTGGAGTTCTGTCAGATTCTTCATTGTCTTCATACATTTTGACATCTCTTGCAGTGTGATGGATAAAATATATTATTCAGGAATATATTATTGTAAGGGCTGTTCCAGATAAACATATGTACCCCCCCCCCGGACGGCAAAGAAAAAAAAAATATGTGGGTGCCGGTGGGTGTCATCGTAAAAATATTGCTGGTCTAGGTGGGTGTATCTTGAAATAAACCACTTCTCTGGGTGGTTGGATTCATTACTTGTAAAATGCTTCTGTGTGTGGGCCCTCAAATCCTTTTGAGGCATATAGTATTCATTATTTATGTATCTAGATAAACTTATTTTAATCCTCGAATCTTGTCCCGAGTTTGCGACCAACGTTTGTGGTCGTTGTTGTTGTTAACTGGCGCACTGTGACTCCACACAAAGGTGATCTTGAATACCGTGCTTTTTCATTGGACAGGCGTCCATGTCAAAGATATTTCATCCAATGAAATACCACGCTACGAAGATCTTTGTCAAGTGGCAGTGAATTCTCTATGCATGGAGATTTTTCGGCAATCTCTGTCCACGGAAAGCAGGTAACGATAAGTGCCCGTCTCACCGGAGAAAACGAAACTAACGAGAGTGGCGACACTGTCGCCACGAGTTATCTCCCTTCGTCACATAACCGCGGAGATGGCTGAAGTCGACGTCGGGAACCCTCAGAAGCTTGCTTATGCAAGCTATTGTGATACCGATGACAGGTTTCCGAACGGTTGGGCCCCCAAGTCATCAATTAGATTTTCTCGCGTGTGGATGACGAACATGATCGCAAAGTTTTGTGAATGTTCACTGAAACTATAATTTATGAAACCAATAATTGATGATACGGTAATTTCCCTATTAATTCGCGATGTAGTGATGAAACTCACCACTCCAAAAATTGGCTACTTTCGAATTATTTGTTGAGCTAATTCCAGAAAAACGCGAGTGTTCGAATTAAATGTCGCGCCGACTTTCACCTGTTCACGGAAGATCCAAAATGGTGGACCGCTTTGCCGTGGTCGTAGTGATCGTATTTATTACCGTGTATTAACTTTGATATCTCATCATAGTTTCCATAAAAGGCAGTGTATGATGTCAGAAAATCTCCTCTACCCTGATAAAGGCATCTAATTTTATTTGAGGAAGTCAAGCATATTGACCGAGTGACAAGTTCAGCAGCCCGTTCAGCAAGATCATGCAGATTTTTAAGCTGACGTTCGTAAATTCGCGTCCGTAATAACATCGTAAAAGTAGGCCAAAACATTGAACGTATTCCTTCCTTTTTGTTCAGTATTAGCTATGATCTATATTATGAAACCTAACTGACATGGAATTGAAAGAATATTCTGGAAATATAAAACTATACACGTAACACATATTAGAGTATTTACAGTGCTCACAAAACCCGGTCGACAATGGCGACTAAAAAATGACAACTGGCGACTGAATTTTTCAGTCACTCGCCAATGTGTCGATTAAAAAATAGAGTAACTCGCCAAAGTGGAGAGTGAATTTTTGATTAATGAAGTGTTTAGTTTATCAGGCAGCGAAATCCAATCAGGCCTAAAATATACAGGAAATAATGACAGAGAATAATGCCGACGATACAGACATGGGGAAGCTTAGTCTATTTATAGCGACCACGATCACGTGCACGCCCTAGAAAAGTTAATCCACGACCCGCTGACTGTTCTCAGCCAATGAAATCATCGTAGTAAAATTAACGTAAACAAATTCCATGAAACAAACTTGGCGGGAATTTGCAAGTTCAAGGTCAAGACTCCAAATGGTCCGTCAATGCGATGGTATGCCTGAAGCACGACGTGTGCGTTTTGACTTTAGTGTCGCTTCTAAAACAATTGTAGTCAAGTAAAAGCAGCTCAGTTTATTTAAATGTTGAAAGACACACGTCATGTGGTAAAAGTTTGCAGAGAAGAGTTTGAAACTTTTGTTTCACCTGACCGACTTTTCATTCAAGCCATTTCGGATTTTTTACCGTATATATTTTTCCCGACTGCGGCGAAACGCGATCAAGTTAGGATAAAATTACAGGACTGCGGAGTTAATTGAATCATTTTTTCCCCTTATAGACTGTAAGTAATAGTAATTCAGTCTGATTATATTGTATCATTCCCTGTTGTTTCTCTGCGTTTACAAATAATAGCATACGGCGATATACTATACGAGATTCTAGTAACATATTCACTTTACTTTCATCGGCACGAACTCCGTGGCAAAAACGGGAGTGTTCGAATTTATTGTTTCACGGGTATATTGAAAATGCTCCCGTTTTCGTTTTATTAGGATGGACAAAATCACGACAGGGGAAAAATCGGCCGTTTTCGAATTAAATTTGGAAGGTGAATTAATAGGGAAATTACCGTAGTTATAATATTTAACTACTGAATGACTTACTTAAAGTAAAATACTTTTAATGGACAGTTTTATTGAAATTAATTGATGGGGAGTGGTTGTTTTCTCAACTTTTTTTTAAACTAGACCCAGTTAAACAGACTTTTTATTAATCAATGATTCAAAATAGACAACTTTTGTACAGTTCATGTACACATCATTTTCAAATATTTAAAATAAACATCATTAGTAGGCCTAAATAATTCGAGGTGAACACTGGCTGTGAACTGTTACAAAAACAGATGTATCCCTTTGATAGTTGGAAACAATAATATTTTTATGTAGTTTGCATCTGTTCATCCAGTCTGAACTACAATGTGGTGCAAATTTTGAAATATGCTTATATGTGTGTGTTTTGAATGAAAACTTGACATGCATAATTTTTTTTCTCCAACCTCAATCTTGCAAACTGGCCCAGGGGAAACATTTTTGCCAGGCCCATCCTCTGTAGTGGAAAAACCCTGCAGTACCTTTGATAATCCAGAAATAAAAAATGCCTGGTCTTCATGTTAAATTATAAATATGATATCTGCTTTCACCACGATTAAACTTACTATCAGTGGCCAGGGCAATCCCATCATTTAGCTCTTGGTGTGCTCTTGCTCTTGCTTCTATTGGTGGGTACCTTGGGGATTCTCATTTAAAAAATGTGGGTGGGTTGACTCGGGTTTTAATTTTCATTAAAAAAAATGTGGGTGGGTGGTCTCCGGGTTTCTCATAAAAAAATGTGGGTGGGTGGACTCCAGCTTTGAGAAAAATTATAGGTTATTGGTGGGTCTATGAATCCTTTTTCTGCTGTTGTGGGTGGTTACAAAAACTGAAAAATCAAATATGATGGTGGGTGGGTGCTAACAGAAGTGCCTTCCTGGGGGGTACATATGTTTATCTGGAACAGCCCTAACCGTTCCTTTCCATTTCGGTGGAGTTTGGCTGAAACTTAATAAATTGTTGATAATGGCTATTAACACGAATTATTTGATCTACTTTTGACGAGTAGGATTGACTTTAACATGTTATGTAGGCATGTTCCATTCTTGTGCTTAGTACTGACAAAATACTGTGATACTGAATTCCTGCTTGTTTTATAATGAAACAGATTGCACTGGAAGCAGCACGAGCATTGGATGACCAGGCTTGCTGGGAAAAACTGGGAGAGGCTGCTCTCTTACAAGGAAACCACCAGATTGTAGAGATGGCATATCAAAGAACAAAGAACTTTGACAAACTCTCCTTCCTCTACCTTATCACAGGAAATCTAGAGAAGCTCCGCAAAATGATGAAAATCGGTAAATATTTCCTCGAACTATGACTGATACTCGAGGCTACTTCATTTATAAATCTCTGATTTTCAAATATTGGTCAGTTTGAGAATATGTAAATTTGATTGATGTATTTTGATATGTCTACACTAACAGATGACAATTTTGGTTTTCATGAAGAAATAATATATTTTGTCCACCTGTAGCGGAGATAAGGAAGGATGTCAGTGGCCACTTTCAAAATGCGCTCTATTTGGGGGATGTTAGTGAAAGAGTGAAGATACTGAAGGGCTGTGGACAAAGTAAGTGTATTGTTTGAGTGGATTTTCTAGGAATTTGTTCTGTAACTTCCAACCAGTATCTTTAAGGACCGTATTATCTGTCATACAAGATTTGTTCATGAAGAAAAAACCTGGTTTATGATTTGATAAAATGGGTTTGCAGGAATCCTCAAGATGAAACTATTGGGTACTTATCTCTCCATCATGACACAGAAGATATTACCTGGAACAGAACGAATGGTGAATTTTGGCATTTGAATATTTTGTAGCTTTATTAGTTTATTGGTTTCGTAGACCAGTCACTGCATACACACAGTTAATGTTCCAGGTCGGAAGCTTTGTTATTGTCCTCATGCCAGACATACAAGGGTTGTCTGGTGTGAATGAATGTAGGCAGGAGGAATTTAGGCAAACAAAATAATGAGTATTAATCTTTCTCCAGTTGAAATATTTTCTTCAATAAAATCATGATGGGCAAAATAAAGTCAGCTTATTGTTGTTCTTGCAGATTGACTGACGTAACTGCATGTTCCTGAATCTGTAATGCTAGTACCATTGCCACACTCACTGAGCTAAATTGAAAACATTGGTTGAACCAGTAATTTCATATGGCAGGTGGTTCAGTTTTACTTTTATTATGCCCCCCCTCTAACTAGAGGGGGGGCATATAGCGATCGCTTTGTCCGTCCGTCTGTCCGTCTGTCTGTCTGTCCGTCTGTCCATCCGTCTGTCCGTCTGTCCGTCCGAATTTCTTGTCCGGGCAATATCTCGGTTAATATTTGATGGACAGGATCGAAACTTGCATGGAATGTGGCGAGTGGCTCGTAGTTGTGCAGCGTGGAGTTTTTTCCGAGTTCCGGTATAATTTTCAAGAGTTATGGCCCTTTTTCTGAATCTCTGTGAATGGGACTTGTCCGGGCTGGATCTTGGTTAATATTGTATGGACAAGTATGAAATTTGCATGATATGTGGTCAATGACCCACAGTTGTGCAGCGTAAAGTTTCTCCACGTTTCGCTTATATTTTCAAGAGTTATGGCCCTTTGTTCCTGAATTCTCCGTGAATTGGGACTTGTCCGGGCTGGATCTCGGTTAATATTGTATGGACAATTATGAAATTTGCAGGATGTGTGGTCAGTGCCCTGTAGTTGTGCAGCGTGAATTTTCTCCGCGTTTCGCATATATTTTCAAGAGTTATGGCCCTTTTTTCTTCAAATCTTTGTGAATTGGAACTTGTCCGGGCTGGATCTCGGTGAATATTGTATGAACAATTATGAAATTTGCAGGATATGTGATTAGTGCCCTGTAGTTGTGCAGCGTGAAGTTTCTTCGCGTTTCGCATATGTTTTCAAGAGTTATGGCCCTTTTTTCTTCAAATCTTTGTGAATTGGAACTTGTCCGGGCTGGATCTCGGTGAATATTGTATGAACAATTATGAAATTTGCAGGATATGTGATCAGTGCCCTGTAGTTGTGCAGCGTGAAGTTTCTCCACATTTCGCCTATATTTTCAAGAGTTATGGCCCTTTTTCTTCAAATCTTTGTGAATTGGGATTTGTAGGGCTGGATCTCGGTTAATATTGTATGAACAAGTATGAAATACGCATGATATGTGGTCAGTGAAGTTTCTCTGTTTTCGGTTATATTTTCAAGAGTTATGGCCCTTTGTTTAAACCTAAGTGAATGGGATATATTTATTTGTCCAAGCTGGATCTCAGTCCATAACTGATTTGAACCAGGAAAATGGCTATATTATATGTTATTCTACATTCCAAAGCAGACAACATAGGTCCTGAAGTATGAAATTGCCCCAAAAACAGTGAATTGGGTACAAAATTCACTGATCGCTTCATAATTTCACCACAATATACTCCCAAGGAATGTAGGTCTCATAACCAGGTCACATTTTCGGATTTGGCGAAAGCCCTGGTGACCATCTTGCATCGAAGCATCATATTATCACTTGTTGCTTGATATTTGGAATATGTATTATGTGAGGCATGGCAAAAAAGTGACTGAAACAGAATTTTTATAGTTATCCAAATTAGGCCTCCACCAACCAATAAAGAACAGAACAATGGCGGGGCAGTGTCGGATTAAAGTGGAAGGGGGGGCATACAATTGAGCAATCTCTGATTGCTTCCTTCCTGTGTATTGGAATTGAAGACAAAAACTATATGACAGAAGACTCAATCATGAATATAATCTCTTTCTGATTATATTTCTACCAGTTATTGCTAAAATTTGACAAGCGGGAGATGAAGGTTGAAAGTGGTTGTGAGAAAAATAGAATGATGAGAGGCAAAAACACAGGTCACAATGTAATATCCAATCAAGATCATCCTGTTCATAATGTTTGAGGGACTGACTAAATATTTTAACAGCTTACTTCACAGCTAATATGGGCCTACCTTTATATTCAAAATTATAACTCTTACACTGCTAACACAGCCTTCTCTCATCCCCTGATAATCTGACATTGTTTCTACAAGTTAGGAACAAGTTTGCTAGTTATTTTGATAGCCAACCACATGGTAACAAGTTGGAAACAAGTCGCAAATTACTTTATGAAGGGGTCATCTCGAATATTTGAATGTCATTTTTTCATTCGAATATTCGACATTTTAACATATTGAGAATGTATTCAGCTATTCAATTCAGCTCTACTTGGAAGTGGATTAGAATTGTCATTAACATTGTTATCAAACCAAGGTAACATCATCTTGAATAACTAGTATTGAAAGACAAGAAATGATTTCGACTTCTTCACAGTAGAGCTGTTACATTATCATTACACCACCTACACTTAAAGTGGAATGATCCAGAAACCAGTAAATGCAGCCACCTGGGAGATCAAATAATGTGATCTAACATATCTGGGAGAAGAACATTTAAAAAGTCACTCATGGCCATGGTAACTATCTTGCATCCAGAATCTCTGGCATACCTGACGGCAGCCACACACGGCCTAGATGAAGAAGCGGAACAGATCAAGGAAGGTTTCAGCGAGGGTGAGCCTATACCAGACCTCTATCCTAATGCTCAGCTCCTTCAACCACCTGTACCCATCGATCAACAGGAGAGTAACTGGCCCTTACTTACTGTCACTAAAGGATTCTTTGAAGGCGCAATGCCCGGTGGTAAAGGCAAGTATTATTTTGACAAAGTTAAATGTTGAACATCTTCCCCATTCTTTTAGGTTTGGTGTAACACCTATACTGAACTATGATATTTTGAAACTTGAGAATATGTTAGCAATAATGCATATGAAATAGAAGGAAGGCTCTGAAATACCTATTGTTAAACTTTTTAAAGTTGCAGCTTTGAAAATTGTTCTTTCACAAATATTCATTTCTATGGTGTTTCAGAATCACCATTTCTATGGTGTTTCAGAATCACCTTGATCTTAACTAACGTTTTGGAACATCTTTACCAAAAACATTCATGAATCCATATTGCCAACATATGGACCTCAATAATCTGGGTCCTTCTTTGATTATTCTTTCATGTCAATGTCATGAGTAAATGAGAACAATAGTTTGTCCAAGTACAATAGTGAGTCTACATCGAGACTTTTCAGAATACCTGAACGATTGTCTTTTCTTTCACCATGGTTAACAGGTAAGACAGGTGGACAGTCAGCATTGGCTCATGTGGACATGGAGGAAGGGGCAGGTGATGGCTGGGGAGATGATGCTGAACTACAGTTAGACGATGGTAAGTTCATGTTCGAATAATGTTCTAAGCTCTGTAACAATCCTGTTTTGGAATCCGCATCGTTAAGCAGATAACAAATAAAGCAAATAACAAAATAGCAGTAATCCAGGGTTTCCATATAGGAGGTGGTGTGACAACAGACCAGTCTCCTTATATCAGTGTTTATGCCCCCTATCATTGGTGTGCCAGTCTCTGACAGACTTTCCCTTGCTAATCTGTCACACAGTGTGCTTCAGCATGATATCACAGCTAAACTCAACATTTTAACATGTTGTCTTTCATTGAGTTCAATGTAGAACATGTACTTGCTTTACCACAATATACTGGATACACCTTTTTTTATCACTCTTATATTGATAAAGGCGTCGAAGAACCCTTTCTTGTGTCCTGATCAAAATAAATAGAATGCAAATTCGTGTACTGCCTTTGGTTGAGTGACTTAATCAGGGTTTGTTAATCTAATATCAGGAGGTACATAGATAGGAGAATGCAAATTACTGGAAGAATAGAAACTTTGTTCAATCTATAATCAATAAGAAGAATAGATACCGTACTCTGTCCAATCGATAATCAATAAGACATTTACATTTGGTATGCTGTTATACCCACCATGAAGTTAGACATTTTCCACAACTTTGAGACTACCTCTTTCAAATGAGACTCCCTTTCCTAAGGGCTGTTCCATTTGAAAATATGTACCCCCCCAGGAAGGGAAAAAAAAGAGTAATATATTGGTGGGTGGGGTTGTCCAGAATGGAAATCTCTTGGTGGTCCCTTCCAGGTAATAAATTACTTCTCTTGGTGATTGTTTAAGCCTGTAAAAATATTGCTTCTATGGGTGGGCCCTTTTTTACCAATATGCACTTTGTTATTTGGAAAGGGATTCCTTTTTAATGGAAATTGACATAAAAATTCGCAGAAAACGAGCTTTATCCGGTCCTTGACAATCTTCGTTGCGCTCTGACGACTTCCAGCTGTTTGGAGTAGTCTCCCTTAAAAACAAAGAACGGGCGCGGGCCGAGTGGTCTCCCTTTACTCCTTTTGGATATTTCCTTAGTTTTCTGTTCGGCCTTAAAAATTCAGGGTAAAATGGCGGACTGGGATTGCAAATCTGTTGGCGAATGGTTGAGGTGGCAGGGCCAAACCTTCGAAGGCGAGACATTATTTTATTCAATATGTATTCAACGAACACGAAATACTAATCACTTGCAAATATGTCTTGTAACGGCGTTCTTCAAAATATTAACGGTACATCGTGACACCACGTGGTCCTGGGCAAATCCAAAGGGGAAGTGTGACGATGGGCCTGTATCAATGAATACTCACGTGGACTGTTTATGTTTACATTTTGAACAATAGCCGTGCGTGTGCAATAGCTGGCTGGCAAATATGGGTGGGTGCCTTTTCCCTTCCAAATAAAAAATGTGGGTGGGGGGGGGTTGCTATGATGAAAAAAAAATGCTGCTCTCCCAGGTTGTACTGGACATTTATTTGCTGGGCTTGGTGGAGGCAAGGAGAATTAATTTGCATATATTGGTGGTTGGGGTGTACAAAGTTTCCCTTCCTCGGGGGGTACATCTTTTTAAATGGAACAGCCCTAATATGATGGAGATGGGAATGAAAGTCTCTCACTTCAACAACATGGAATATGTTTTGTTGTTGTTACAGATGGTTATGGCATGCCGTCAGAAGGGTTTGACGATGATGGACTAGAAGCGGGTGAGGGTGGAGGCTGGGATGTGGATGATGAAGACCTAGAACTGCCTCCAGATCTGGTAAGTCCACCTTCTAATCTTCTCTATTCTCATCAAGTAACCATGTCACTTCACAAATGTAATCACATGACCTAAGGAATTCGTAATTTCCAAAGTGAAGACTAAGAGACCATATTATAACTGGTCCCAAATGTGAAAAGTTTGGCTAGATGATAATGACCAAACTTACATTAGGTCAAAAGGAAGTAATCATTTTTCCTTTACCTACTTAATAATCAGTAATTCCTGGACGTTATGTTCAATCACAATAGGTCAGTGACTTTATGAAAACATAGTGTCAACCAGTCCCAATTTCACAGAACGGGAATGCCCGATTTTACTTCTTTCGAAATTAAGACAATACTCTTAATTCCACCGCTACCAGCACTCTATCGTATTTAGTTATAGTGAGGCTCCCGGGATTGACCTGGGGTGTCTTGCACACTCCATGTCATGGTAAGAATAGGTCTCAGCTCCTCAGAGAGCTTGTCGTATGAGGCGACTAACTGGGGCATACGTGGGGTTCCCAGATGTGAAAAGGAATAGGACCCTACCCGTATGGTTTCCAGGGGTGAAAAGGAATAGGAACCAACGTCGTGATATCACTGAAATAGGTGTTGAAAGCGTCGTTAAATCATATTAATCACCAACTAGTTATATCGTCGTTATATGGCCAAAATAGTGCTGAACGCGACTTTAAACCCTAATTCGCTCGGTCACTGTCTGAAGATCAACCAAACGCATAGCTAGCCTGTCCCATAGTCTGGTAAATTTGGGGTGAAGGCTGAATCGGTGGATTAGTTCCTTTTTGTTCCCCATAGTACAGTATACCCATCGACTTCAAACTTGGGGATTTATTTCACATCTGCGAAATGGCAGTTGGTATTGATTTTCACTGAGCTGCCTAATCGAAGATGGCTTCTATTGACCATCTTGGATTTCTCACACCCATATAGTATTTGTCTGTGTTGTGAATTCGATATCTTGAGAACAATTTAACCAATCGACTTCAAACTTGGAGACTCCCTTCACATGAGCGAGACAGATTTTCACCTAGCATGCCTAGCTGCATAACTCCAGATGGCTGACATCACCAACCTGACTTGTCCATTCCACCCATGTTATGAATTCGATATCTTGAGAACAATTCAACCGATCGACTTCAAACTTAAGGGACTTAATTCACATCAGTGAGACGGCGGTTGGCATTGATTTTCACCGAGCTGCATAATCCAAGATGGTTGTCATGTTTATCGTTGCCTCATATCCGCCTTTATGTAAAGTCCACTATAGAGCCTTGTTGAGAGAATTTTAGTAGTGACGGTAACATGCACTTTCAGACAGAATGCCCGATGGGAGATCTGCTAGGTACTCGGTTTGTTACCTCCAAAGTCAGAAACCATAGCCGTCTATTTGCTTGAATTTGGTCCATCTGTAATTCCTCTTGCAGGATGTTGGACCAGCAGCTGGTGGGACTGGTGATGAAGGATATTTTGTACCTCCAACCAAAGGCACCAGTCAGTCACAGGTGAGTGAGTGCAATACTGAGATATGATGGGTGATAAAGGATATTTCGTACCTCAAACCAAAGGTACCATTCACAGGCGAGTCAGTGAAATACTGAGATATGATGGGTGATGAAGGATATTTCGTACTTCCAACCAAAGGCACCAGTCAGTCACAGGTGAGTGAGTGCAATACTGAGATATGATGCGTGATAAAGGATATTTCGTACTTCCAACCAAAGGTACCATTCACAGGCGAGTCAGTGAAATACTGAGATATGATGGGTGATGAAGGATATTTCGTACCTCAGACCAAAGGTACCAGTCAGTCACAGACGAGCGAGTGCAATCCTGAGCTATGGTTGGTGAACAATATATCGTAACTCTGACCGAAGTAACCAGTCACGGGTGAGTGCAATACTGAGATATGAAGGATATTTCGTACCTCCGACCAAAGGTACCAGTCACAGATGAATCAGTGCAATACTGAGATATGATGGGTGAAGAAGGATATTTTGTACCTCCGATCAAAGGTACCAGTCAGTCACAGGTGAGTGAGTGCAATACTGGAATATGATGGGTGATGAAGGATATTTCGTACCTCCGACCAAAGGTACCAGTCAGTCACAGGTGAGTGAGTGCAATACTGAGATATGAGTGAAGGATATTTCGTACCTCCATTTCACTCTGCCTACACTAGACCTGGTCTGTATTGAAAAAAATCATTTCACAACCAGAATTACTCTATGTAACTTGCTTCAGTACATATACCAATTTACTGCTTGTTGACAATATCATTCATACATCCCAGAGAGAAGAGGTGGCAAGAATAATATATATCATGAATGCTTAATGTAAGCTGTCTGATTATCCTCAAGTTAAATGATAATGATCAATCTTAGTATTGACTGTTGACTGTATACTAATAAATGCTCATTCAAGCCTGAATCATGGCATGTTTTCAGTAGACTTTGGCCATTCGTGTTAGGTATGCATTTGATGCTCTCACAGTGTTAACAGGAGATTGTACTATATTACAGGTGTGGTGTAACAACTCTAGATTACCTGTGGACCATATTCTTGGGGGATCATTTGAGACGGCCATGAGGGTAAGTGACTCATTGACAAATGGTGTACTGCAGCACTACCATCTTACTCCTGCTTGTAAGGACAAGCCACCAACAATTGTTCTTTGTCTAAAATAAAAAAAAAGTGCTAAACACCTGTGCGGTGTATTTAGTTAAGTATATAGTATTATGTGATATAGTTTCATTCTACACGAATTATTTCCATGTTCATTACGAATAATAACTTATATCCATTATAAACAATATTTTTGGCGCCTAAAAGATCTGTGTTATAGCAACATGCAATTCTCCACATACTGAGAATAGCAAGCATAACATTAATTTTTTATATATTTTCTTTAATTTGTAAGTCACTCTCCTGCTTCATGTGTTTATCTTTTCATTCAGCTTCTTCATGAGCAAGTGGGTGTGGTCCGGTTTGAAGATTATAAGCCCCTGTTCTTACAGACGTTCAGCCGGGGCAGAACATGTTACATGGGTTTACCGTCACTGCCTCCCTTGTTTGGATATCCCCATAAAAATTGGTATGTATTTGATGGTGAAGCAGATCAGAGGTGGGGAGGGAACATTGCTGTGCATCACCCATTACATTCACAGCAAGCCCAGGCAACTTCAATATGGGATCTTCTGGAGAGAAGCGAAATTGAATTATGAGAAAATGTTAGAGGTGAAGATAGAAGCTTGAAAAAAAATAAAACCTGCCATCAGTCACATGGCTCGGATGTGCATACTGGTTTAACACAATAGCACGGAAGATATAGGCGATATTTTTGACATCTTCTTCCGTTAGCAGCAGTATACGGAGACGTTTCTTGAACAAGTACAGTCATGATAATCAGTTCATTCCCCTCCAGTGGCAATAGTTCAGGCCTTATAAACTTATCCCTTGCCAGACATCAATCAAGGGATGTAGTATCGCAGTTTGTCTGTCACATTTCTCCACTACCACAATGCTTGACTCGGTTTGCTCCAAATATTCATTGAAAACATGCAGGTATAATGTGGTTGTACAGGTCGAATGCTTGTTATACCGGACTATACTTTTGTGGGTCTGATTATACAGGTGTCAAGGCTGATTAAACAATCCTGCATGGTTGCAACAGACTGGGAACATTAATACAATTTGCCTCCAGTAAATATAACAGTTGACATCATTTGCTGTTACTTTCAACAGCTTGAGAAATATGACTTGACAGTAGTTCACAAAAAATATTTCATTATGTGCTGTCTCATTTGACATATTATTGGACCCAGTGGGGGATATACATGTAGGAGTTGTTATACTCTTGTTTGTTTCTACAGGAAAGAAGCTGGGGCAAGAGCAGGGGTTCCAGCTGTAGGTCTCAAGTTGAATGATCTTGTACAGAGATTACAGTCTGCATACCAGCTCACAACGGCTGGTAAATTTAGTGACGCAGTGGACAAACTGAGAGTCGTGTTACTCAGTGTTCCGTTACTTGTGGTGGACACGAAACAAGATATAGCAGAGGTTAGTCCGATATTAAACAGAGCTTAGCTAACGACCAATATATTGGACTGAATCTCTTGGACAAAATAGTTCCGTTTAGTGCATGAGTGATAGAATTGAACAGTCGAGACAGAATGGTCAATACTTCAATATAATAGTCTTGAGTGGGTCATGAATTGGAATGGAATCATGAATAGTTGATCAAGTATTCCAGGCAGAATCATAGATATTGAGATCATTTTTAATAATCCAGGCCTCACCATGAGAACTGAACTAATTGTACAGGTGCTTTGAGCTTGTCTAGATTAACTGAAACAGGCAGGCAGGAGAAAAAGTTTCAGTGTCCTAGAAAATTTGGGAATGTTTTTGCAGTTACAAAGGAACATGTAAATTTACAAAATATATCTCGGCGGCAGTACCATGCTAAATTCCAATTAATCTTAATCACGTTCTTCAACAGGCGCAGCAGTTGATAGAAATCTGTCGAGAGTATATTGTTGGTCTCTCCATGGAAGTAAAGAGAAAAGAAATGCCAAAATCTACATTAGCTGAACAAAAAAGGTTATGTGAGGTAAGTGGTTTTCTTCACTACACTTTCATTTTTGCTGTATATACATGGTAAAGATATTTTCTGTTATAGGCATTTGGAAGTCAGCGTATATAACACAAGTCTATTCTATGGATAACAACTTCTTTATTGCTGTGGAGCTGACATTTTGTTGGAGATACAGACAACTTTTTCAAAGCTTATAGTTGGAAGTATCTCCAACCAAATGCTTTGAAAAAGTCGAAAGTATCTCGATTCTCTAATGAAACGCGAGCTCCACAGCAATAAAGAAGTTATTCATAGAATAGCCTTGTGTTATGTACGCCGACTTCTAAATGCCTATCTTGTGTTTATGGCAAAGATAGCTTGTAATGTCTTAATAGGCTCATAGACATAAGGCAGGCCAGTAATCAGCCTCTCATTCCCATGGTTAGTGGTCAGTTGTTCTCTTTTCAAAGTTACATAAACAAAATATTGATGAAACAAGAAAAATACAAGCATAGCCAAAATTCATGTGTCAATTTTAATGTTAAACAACTACCAATCTCTACATATTAGGAGAGGGTCTGAGAATCCTTGATTTTATAATCAGAGGATACCTTTCCCCACCTTTGGGTATAAATTAGGGTAAATAGATGTTAGCTTTGATGTTTCAGATGGCGGCATATTTCACACACTGTAACCTACAACCGGTTCATCTGATCCTAACACTGAGGACGGCTCTCAACTTGTTCTTCAAACTGAAAAACTACAAGACTGGGGCATCATTTGCCAGAAGACTTCTAGAACTTGGACCTAAACCTGAAGTGGCTCAGCAGGTAACATGGCCTTTACTGACACACAGATCTCTTATGTTAATACTGGAGATTGTCAAGATATCGCTTGGGATTGTTTTTCACGCCAATCCAGCTAGATACTGGAACCCAATTCAAATTTAGGACTTTAATTGATCTCACTTTGGGATTTCTTTCCATGCCAGAGACTCAATGTTATGCTTTCAAGCCAAATTAATGTTTTCAGCGATATTGCAATTCTTCAGTTACCATTGTTGAGACGGTACTAAGACATTCGGGATCATGACATCAATACAAAATTAAACCCCCACATATAGAAATAGTGAGCCCCCTCCCCATTCTTTTTCTGGAACAGGCCTTATAAAGATTATACCGTTAAAACATTATTGCAACAGAATAAATTTCTGAGTTTCCATACCTTTACGAAGAAAATGACACAGTTATCGCACATGTAGTAAGCTTTCCATGTTGTTCCAAACAAATTGAATGAAAACCATATCTTGCGAACTACACATTTAAATTTTGGTTTTCTTTCCCCAGACAAGGAAAATTCTAGCAGCTTGTGAAAAAAATCCAGTGGATGAACATGAACTGAAATATGACCAGCACAATCCCTTTGATATTTGTGCTGCCAGCTATGTCCCTATATACAGGTAAAGCTTCTATATCACTTCCGCAGTCTATGTTGATGATTGGAATATGAAGAAAATATATATATAAAAATAATTTAATCACAATTTCTTTTCACCATGAAAAGCATGAGAAAATAAAAATTGAGTATTAAAATTCTGTATTCTGAACAGTATTATTGGAGGACATTTTGTAGGAGATTTTAATCCATGCAGTAATCTGCAAAATACTGTTTGTCCCAGTCTTCATTTCTCACTAATCTTACTTATACAGAAGAATTTCACTATAAATCTTCTAGGAATATGTCTTAATGTATAGTATTTAATTTTTGGACACTTATTCAGAGGGAAGCCAGTAGTAAAGTGTCCGTTGAGTGGAGCGTGCTATTTACCAGAGTTTAAGGGAGAAGTATGCCGAGTGACACAGGTTAGTAAGACTCTAATCAACATGATATTAAAAATTGGTAAAAGAATTTTTCTTCACTCTCGAGAGTTGCTTTAGTGCAAACATGCTTTCTGGCAACTAAATTGATCATTTGATAATCATCGAGTTTGACTCCCATATGGTGAAGAAACTTATACAATGCATAGAAGAACCAATCTTCAGTTAGTTTACCACCTACCAAGAGGTTGCATCCCACTCAAGTGAATTTCACACACTCTCGTACATTTGTCCTGTTATTGCATAAACTATGCACATGCTCCAGATAGATATATATATATATATGGAAAACAAATTTCTCTGGGACTATAAATATGTGCATTTATTGGTTGTGGAGTCGACGGGAATAAATAATTCAAATTTAAATGCCTGTCATCATCGAAAATGAGCCTTTATTATCAAACAGTTATTTTTCGAGAAGTTCCTAATGTTTCATTCAATTGTTAATTTTGCCAACAACAAATTGGTTCCTCAGTTTTTCAGAATTTGGCACAGATCTTTTTCTGTGGGATTTTATGTGCTTTCAATTGAACAAAATGTGATGGTCACACTTTGAACACTTAATATCTCAGAAAGCAAAATAACAAAAAATTATTTATTTCAGAATAACCATGCCAAATTTTGAATCTCCATGATCAATACTTTCCCAGAAATAAATGGTTTAACTTGTAAACTGGAGAAATCAACTAACAGAATCAAAGCGATAAACAGATTAGGGCATACGTATTAACTGTGATGACCGTTGCATTACTGTTGTGACACAAGTGTAAATTGCCAGCTTAATGTGTCTCCACTAAAGTAAGAGAAAATTTTGCCACAAATAATAAGATATTGAAGGCTGAAATTGCACCAAAGTAAACCTCTATTCATCATAATAATCTTACTGATGCTACTTCATAATGTTAGGGCACAATCAAGTATGTAAGCAATAAAGTACATGTGTATATTACCCTCAACAAATACATGTGTAAGTTTTTAAAACCCAACCTGGCCACATCAATGTGTCCTTAATACTCAAATATGTATAGTTTGGCGATGAACGCTTTGGAAAGTTCATCCAGCTGTGCAGATTTCTGATATGTCCCTGACATTACAGTGCGCTGTTCAATGTCATATACGGTTTCTGCCCATTTTGCGGTGTTCACAAGACAATGCCCATAAATGGAAATCGAACTCTAACCACTGAGGCCGAAAGGTCAAACTGTTCCACGAAACAAACCTAGCTCATGTCCACATAAATCATAAAAACTTTGAAAATGACTGCATATGGAATATCCATTTTATGCCATGTGATGCTTGTTTTTGGAAGTTTTTCTTCAGAAAAGAATACAGGTCTGACTGATCTTGTCCTCAGACGTTAATTTGTTATGACCTTGCTCATGCAGTCTTCAGGCTTGTGAAGAGTTCTCAATTTTGGGTCACATTTTTCTCGATTTTGGGTCACATTTTTCTCGATTTTGGGTCACAGTGATCTCAACTTTTGACCTTGTCCTCAGTTTTGATATGTGACACATATGCTCCCCCTAATGTATCTGTGGACACACAAAATTGTGATTTTGAATGATTTCCCGAGTTTGTGGTCACCAAGACCTTGATCTCAATTTAGTACATGACATTTCGTCTCCACCAATGTATCCGACTCAAAAATAGTGTGATTTTTTTAGCAATTCTCAGATGTTGGGGTCACAATGACTTTGACCTGAATTTTGGTATGGGGCAAATCTCTCCCCCCCCCCCCCCAATCCCCTCCAATGAATCCATTCACAGAAAATAATGTTACCTGTAGATAGAAAAGTGTCCCAGATATAGACAGAAATGCCCATCACACAATACGTTCGCCTTATGGGAGGTCATGTACAAATCCGGAGCTGTCTTCCATAAGTCTTTTGTCAGGTCCTACTGTCACCTTAAACATAGTGCCACATAAATGCTCACACCGTTTATATCACTGTAAGTAGATGAGTATGCAGATTCTGAATTCTTTGTTTCATTTGACAGGTCACAGAAATCGGCAAGGATTGTATCGGTCTACGGATCAGCCCCCTTCAGTTCCGTTAACCCATGCTCTGAACAGCTGTTGAGATGAGGACTGTATACAGACTTCTGGGAATCCTGTTTTGTTCTCTACGCAAAACCAGCAAACGTTTCTCTCTGTTGGCTCAATAGGACTTTCAACAACACTTAATAAAGAATGGAAATATTTCACAGACTATCATAACTTGAGAATATGAACCTTTTGAATGACTGATAATATTGTGCTGATGGAGTTTGACTGTAAAAACAAATGAACTGAAAGGGAAAGTACATAACAGGTCTCTGTGAATTTTCTGTGGTCCAGTTTGGAAATATATTAATAGTGAATATGCCATCATGTAAAATTAAAATTTCAAATTAAGGGGACATTTGAGGTACCATTCCAGTTTGCCTGTCCACTGTAAAGTATGTGGATATTAAAAAACCCCCAAGCTGTTCCTGTTATTGGAGTATTTTATGCAGTCTCGTCGGCTTTCTGGCAGTGTAAATGGACAGCTGGTTGTTATCCGGGACATGTAGTTCTTGGGCTGGGTACATGAGTTACTGGTTATTTCCAGTGCAAGGATTGACCACATTAATATATAATAATGTCTGAAATTGTTGATCAATTGCAATGGAGATGTATTTCAAATTGTTTAGACATCGTTACCTTATATATATGTACATATTTATGTCACAAAATAATGTGTTAATAATACACTACATGTACAAAATAATGTGTTTTCTCTTTCCTGCCTTTCACATGAGACAGCCCACATAATTCACCTCGGCAATCAGCAATTGCCAAGATAAATGCTGTGGCATTATCAGTTGTAAGTTAAAAAAAAAATACATGCAGCAATGTATTTTGATAGATCGAAGCATGCAAACAGATTTGGTTGTTTATCACAAATTTTATATGTAAATGAGAAATAGTTAAATATACTAAATGTACCAGGATTTTACCCATACTGGGTGATGCATCCAGCACTCTTGACAAACTACCATGCACTATACAGTGCTCTTGTAAGCATATGGTTCGACCAAATATCCAACTCTCAAAAAAACAGTAGGACTAAAATGACCAGAAACAATGACTGGACATTTCAAGTAAAGTGCCTGTCATGGCATCTTCATTTTATCAAGCCAATTTTTACGTTCCCTATTCGAACTTCCCTTGATATATCTGGCCCCCTTCAATGTCCAAAGAACTTAGACACGACACATCACTGACCATGAGACCATTTGAATTTCGAAATATGTCCGAGCGCATTGATTGGCTGACCTATATATTGGGCCAATTCAAGCACCATATTAGGAGGAATGACGCCGCTACTTGAGGATGTCACTCTACACACAATCGGTGTGTAGGTTCTGATTGGTTCGTCTTTCGTTCGTAGGTGAATTCACAACTTGGATTTTGAACTTAGAACGTGGTTCGATAAATCAAGGCATGTTCGAAGTGGGAACGTAGAAATTGGCTTGATAAAATGAAGATGCTGTCATGGATCTTCATGGAAGTTCCGAGATATGGTAGCCATAATATGTATTTCCTGTTTTCTTGTTCACTGTCCAGTGCAAAGTATGTGGGTTCCAGAAAAGTTCACTGGTATGTCTGCCATATGGAACCAAAGATGCCTAATGGTTCGAGGCAAAAGGTAGCTAAAAAAATTATTTATGAGAGTTCTACATGCCCCCATCAAATCACTGTCTGTCCATATGTCCATCCAGCAGAACTTGTCCGATAATATATCTTGGTTGCTTTTGCTGGTAGAATTTCTAAACCATTTATGTAGTAGATGTGCAATGGATTACTTTTACATTCGATTTCCTCTTCATCAGTCAGGTGGGTGTGTATGTTGGTGCAAATAATTGGACGGACCATATCTCGGATGTATGTACAGTCAAACTTCTTCTTATGACCACCACCTGTCTGTAAGCACCGGGGCATGAAACTCATCCAAGGGACATTTCCGTGTAAATTACTTTTATAAAACACCACCTGACTTTAACCAATTTTCATCTGTTTCCCTACACTCTAGGCCTACATTTGTCTTGTCTGTTCTTCCTTCCTTCAGTTGAGTGTCTGTCCATCATTGGCAAAACCTTACCTTGTAGCTATGACTCCGAAACTCTTTAGTGATGTGCACTGCCTGCAGTTAATTCTTGATCACATCTGTTTTCCCCTCTATCACTCCGTCTGTCTTTATGAAAATTTGTTTAGACCATATATGTTGCCTTAGCCCTTATATACTATAATATTTCTAAACTATTTGCTCTGATTAGGCTTTGTTTTGAACAAAGTATTTCTATGCAACAAAACATAACAATGTCATCCCAGTTGTCATTGAGCTTCTGGCATTTTCTTTCTTCTATTTTGCTCCCCAACATTAGCAGGAATGAAAGGACACTTGTTAAGAAGTCTGACCACAGGCATCTTTCCCATGCAATTCTGGCCATTCTTTCACCACATCTTTCAAACATGTGTTTAAGCTTCCGATTTCTGCTCCTTCATTCCGAATGATGTCCAGTCATAACTTATCCCTGTTATACAACCAAACAGTGTCAATGCCTGCTCCCACAGTGCTGACCTCTGTCCAGTTGGGTAATTTGAACCTACACGCCACTACATGTCCATTCTCACATAGTTCTTCCTGTAATTTAGACTCCAGTGGCTCCATCTGAATCAACAAATCATATTCAATTAATTTGAACTACTTTCCACAGTTTTTTATACGCCCGCCCAAAAGGCGGACGTATTATGTGATGGCGGTTTCCGTCCGTCTGTCCATCCCCCATGTCCGGTCTATATCTGGGACAGTTTTTTATCCACAGTTCTAATTTTTGATGAGTGGATACCCTATGAGAAGACGATGTGTCGCATACCAAAATTAAGGTCGAGGTCAAAGGTCACTGGCCTAAAAAACAGGAAATCACTGAAGTGTTCGTGTCCAGTCTATATCTGTGAACGTTTTCTATCCACAGTTGCAAATTTTTGTCAGTGGATATGCCAGGTGAAGACGATGTGTCGCGTACCAAAATTGAGGTCGAGGTCAAAGGTCACTGTTGCCTAAAATCAGAAAATCATTGATCATTGACAATTTTCTATCTACAGTTCTAATTTTTGGTGAGTGGATGCCCTAGGGGGGAACGATGTGTTGCATACCAAATGTAGGTCGAGGTCAGAGGTCAGTGTGACCTAAAAATCAGGAAATCATAAAAAATTAAGGTGGAAATGAAATGACGCATACCAAAAATTAGGTCAAGGTCAAAGATCACTGTGACCCCAAAATTAGGAAATTATTAAAAATAACATTTTTTTCTGTCGGATACATTAGGGGGACACGATGTGTCGCATACCAAAATGTAGGTCAAGGTCAAAGGTCAAGGTCACTGTGACCCCAAAATCGTGCAATTGTTAAGTCATTGATTTTTTTGTCCATTGAGAAATTACGGGGAGACGGTTTGTCTTGTACCAACATTTAGGTCAAGGTCACTGTGACCCCAAAATCAGGAAATCATTAAAAATCACATTTTCATATGCCTGTCGAAGACGAGGTCGTGTAATGCGATGTTGCGTTTTGTCCATTCATCCATTAACATTGTTGTCCATGCGATATCTCTAGTTTCAAGGTATGGATTGGTACCAAACTCACTCGCATGGCAAAGTGGAGCCATACATTTGAGATCAGTTTGTCAAAGGTCAAGGTCGCAGTCCCCAAAAACTGAATCAAGTTTAGCTGAATAAATGTGTTAGGTTGGAATATTCAAAGTTCTTTCCCCTGCATGTATATGGTATTGTCCTGTGGAGTCCATGTTTGAAACGCTTCATTTAGTTAAACTGTTGTGAAATATTAACCATACATTTACTAATTTAACGGGGAGAGGAGTCCTTTATGAACTTCACACCTGTTTATTAACTCAATAACAAAGGTTTACTTCATCACTTTCTTCTTCCTTCATGAAAATTCTCTCGTCTGAAAGGAATCCATTTGCAGGAAAACTTCTATTTTCTTGTGTTTGACTATTGTCGATTTCAGTGTGGGATATGTGAGCTCTCAGCTCTTGCTTCAAGGTCAACTAGTTACCAAGAGTTCATTTTATCATTCAATATAACATGATATATGTTACATTCTCAAGCACAAAATTGTAGACCTTTCTCTGGATTGCTACATGTAGATCAATTGGAATCAAGGCTATTAAACAACCTTGAAATTTGGACCAATGTAATTCCAGATATACGGGCGTATATTGAAGCCCCCTGGGCTCTTGTTAATATCCAGATGAGATGATAAAATTTCTTGAAATCTTAAAGAAAGTTGCCATAAAAGGGGATGGATTAAGCTTCCATTGTCTTAAGCCAAGGATAATGTCAGTATGAGTATGTGCTGCAGTTTACAAATTGAACATAGCATGAAACAATACATATATAAGTTCCCAAATGTCAGTATTATTTGTCCATGGAACATGTGAGCAGGCAGAAACTCACCATTTTGTCCACTCCAAAAATCACAATGTTGTCATACTTGGACAAGTCCGTCTGAAATATAGATTAACAGGGAGATTACTTGTAATGACAAACAATGACTGTGTCTGAAATAAGATCTCTCAAATGTAAAAAGATTTATCATCACTTGTGAGATATCATAGGCTATTAGTTACATGTTTAACCAGCAAGATCTGCCTCAGTCTTGTGAGTTCAACTCACAGGCTTGTGTGTTTTGACTTGCACATAGGATTCTGAAATTGGTACTCCAGAAAAGGGCAGACATGATTCAAAGTACAATGTCTATGAGAAGACCATATGAACAATTTATCACAAGAATGTTGGAAATGCTAATAATAATAATGGGGTGTTTCCACATTAATCCTTGGACAATGCTGTCTTGCCCCGGTGTCTGCAACAGTAGTACACAATACCTGGGCCACGACAATGTGCGTGGGTTGTTCTCGTGATCTCTCCCCTATTTTATAAAATAGAGCGAGTTTTTTTACTATTGATAACTGATGTAAATATGGGGCTGGGTGGTGGTTCGTCGTGATATAGCTGAAATATTGTTGAAAGCGACGTTAAATTCTATTCACTCACTCACTGATGTAAATATGATATGGGTAAAGTATTCCTATTATTCCAAGAAAGGACCAACATGCTTATATATATGATAATTTTGGCAACTTCAGGTCGAAAATAGACCAGTTACCATCGATTAAAATTATATTCTGAGTTAAAGACATAGGGAAGCGCTCTGACTGATGAACGACAGCTCAAGTGGCCAGCCAGGTGTCTGTGCCCCGCCTGCGGCCATCGAGGCCAGACAGCATTGTACAGGGATTAACTTGAAACTACATGGTGGGAATTGCCCATTATTTTAAATAACCATACCAATACTGATTACGGTAATACCGGTACTGGGGTCGTCTTAACAACATGCATTGATCAGATACTGGTAGATTTATTGTCAAATGAAATAGAATCATAGCTATGAAAAAAAGGTCTGAACCATTGCAACAGCATCCTTCAAGCAGGAGTCGTCTCCCATTCTCACATTGATCAACCCTGCCTCCACCCACTCTTACCGTGTGACAAACCATCTTGACATTCTCCAACACGGGTTGGAGGGCAAAGCTGTGTAGCCTTTGACGGAGATTAAAACTTTGAGACCAGTGACAGTTTTCTGGACATACACATGAATTGAGCAGAAGTAATTAAACACAGTGTATTTGAGGCAGTTTGCAAACAGCAGTAAACAATCTCATGATAACTTAGCAAAATAAATCTTCATTTCATCACAACTACATTACTGCCAAAGCTTTTTTACAAAGTTCTATTTCAAACTGAAAGTTCACACACGTTTACATCATTATAAAATTAAATATCTTCATATTTGTTAGGTTTGTTCACTGCAATAAGTGGGGGGTGTTGACAAGTCGCAATGTGGAGACGATCCTGTTTTGTGGTTGAAGCAACAGCTGAACCTGTAACCAACCTTCCATAGATCCTTTCTAAAGAACTTGGCGGACTGCTGTAAACCATGTGATCTGGCCTGTAGTCTCGAGTACAGAACCAGCCATGGGTTCAGCTCTACCCCATATGCCATAAATCCAACTTTTGCAGCCTCTAAAACCTGTCCAGTAAAAAAAAAAGAAGATTCATACACATGTAATACAAACTTGAGCTGAAGCATTTAACCACAATTCAAACACAAATATTTCACTGGTTATCCATCAATTTGTAGTCCATTAACACCCTAATATACTTGTTTTAAATTTATGCACTTATTATGTCTCCCCCAACTATGTTGGGGGGAGACATCTAGTGTTTGTGCTGTCTGTCTGTCTGTCCGTCTGTCTGTCTGGTTGGATGTCTGGATGGATGTCTGTCCGTCCCCTTGCCTTGTCTGCAAGATATCTTGAGAACTACTGGATGGAATTTCACCAAACTTGGATGGAAGCTTCATTGGGATAGCCCCCTCATTTGATTAGGTTTTGGTGTATGTGCGTGCATTCATCCGTGTCCGGTGTCCGTCCGTCCGTCCATCTACTTGTACATGTATATACAGGCCTTGTCTGCAAGATATCTTGAGAACTACTGGACGGAATTTCACCCCACTTGGATGGAAGCTTTAGTGGGATAGCCCCCTCATTTGATTAGATTTTGGTGTGTGTGCGTGCATTCATCCATGTCCGGTGTCCGTCCGTCCGTCCATCTACTTGTACATGTATATACAGGGCTTGTCTGCAAGATATCTGGAGAACTACTGGATGGAATTTCATCAAACTTGGATGGAAGCTTCATTGGGATAGCCCCCTCATTTGATTAGGTTTTGGTGTATGTGGGTTCATTCATCCGTGTCCGGTGTCCGTCCGTCCGTCCATCTACTTATACATGTATATACAGGGCTTGTCTGCAAGATATCTGGAGAACTACTAGATGGAATTTCACCAAACTTGGATGAAAGCTTCATTGGGATAGCCCCCTCATTTGACTAGGTTTTGGTTTGTGTGCATGCGTTCATCCGTGTCCGGTGTCCGTCCGTCCGTCCATCTACTTGTACATGTATATACAGGCCTTGTCTGCAAGATATCTTGAGAACTACTGAACGGAATTTCACCACACTTGGATGGAAGCTTCAGTGGGATAGCCCCCCTCATTTGATTATGTTTTGGTGTGTGTGCGTGCATTCGTCCATGTCCGGTGTCTGTCCGTCCGTCCATCTACTTGTACATGTATATACAGGGCTTGTCTGCAAGATATCTGGAGAACTACTGGACAGAATTTCACCAAACTTGGATGGAAGCTTCATTGGGATAGCCCCCTCATTTGATTAGGTTTTGGTGTATGTGCGTGCATTCATCCGTGTCCGGTGTCCGTCTGTCCATCCATCTACTTGTACATGTATGTACAGGCCTTGTCTGCAAGATATCTTGAGAACTACTGGACGGAATCTCACTCCCCTTGGATAGAAGCTATAGTGGGATAGCCCCCTCATTTGATTAGGTTTTGGTGTGTGTGCGTGCATTCATCCATGTCCGGTGTCCGTCCGTCTACTTGTACATGTATGTACAGGCCTTGTCTGCAAGATATCTTGAGAACTACTGGACGGAATCTCACTCCCCTTGGATAGAAGCTATAGTGGGATAGCCCCCTCATTATGTCTCCCCCAACTATGTTGGGGGGAGACATCTAGTGTTTGTGCTGTCTGTCTGTCTGATGGATGGATGGATGGATGTCTGTCCGTCCCCTTGCCTTGTCTGCAAGATATCTTGAGAACTACTGGATGGAATTTCACCAAACTTGGATGGAAGCTTCATTGGGACAGCCTCCCCATTTGATTAGGTTTTGGTGTGTGTGTGTGCATTCATCCGTGTCCGGTGTCCGTCCGTCCGTCCATCTACTGGTACATGTATATACAGGCCTTGTCTGCAAGATATCTTGAGAACAACTGGATGGAATTTCACCAAACTTGGATGGAAGCTTCATTGGGATAGGCCCGTCATTTGATTAGGTTTTGGTGTGTGTGTGTGCATTCATGCGTGTCCGGTGTCCGTCCGTCCGTCCATCTACTTGTACATGTATATACAGGCCTTGTCTGCAAAATATCTTGATAACAACTGGGTGGAATTTCACCAAACTTGGATGGAAGCTTAATTGGGATAGCCCCGTCATTTGATTAGGTTTTGGTGTGTGTGTGTGTGCATTCATGCGTGTCCGGTGTCCGTCCGTCCGTCCATCTACTTGTACATGTATATACAGGGCTTGTCTGCAAAATATCTTGATAACTACTGGACGGAATTTCACCAAACTTGGATGGAAGCTTCATTGGGATAGCCTCTCATTTGATTAGGTTTTCGTGTGTGTGTGCGTTCATCCGTGTCCATCGTCCGTCCATCCGTCCATCTTCATGTACATGTATATACAGGCCTTGTCTGCCAGATATCTTGAGAACTACTGGACGGAATTCCACCAAACTTGGATAGAAGCTTCAGTGAGATAGCCCCCCCCCCCCATTTGATTAGGTTTTGGTGTGTGGGCATGCAGTCATGCGTATCCGGTATCCGTCCGTCCGTCCATCTACTGGTACATGTGTATACAGGCCTTGTCTGCAAGATATCTTGAGAACAACTGGATGGAATTTCACCAAACTTGGATGGAAGCTTCATTGGGATAGCCCCGTCATTTGATTAGGTTTTGGTGTGTGTGTGTGCATTCATCCGTGTCCGGTGTCCGTCCGTCCGTCCATCTACTTGTACATGTATATACAGACCTTGTCTGCAAGATATCTTGAGAACTACTGGACGGAATTTCACCAAACTTGGATGGAAGCTTCAGTGGGATAGCCCCTTTATTTGATTAGGTTTTGGTGTGTGTGTGTGCATTCATCCATGTCCGGTGTCCGTCCATCCATCTACTTGTACATGTATATACAGGCCTTGTCTGCAAGATATCTTGAGAACTACTGGACGGAATTTCACCAAACTTGGACGGAAGCTTCAGTGGGATAGCCTCCTCATTTGATTAGGTTTTGGTGTCTGTGCATGCATTCATCCGTGTTCGGTGTCTGTCCATCTACTTATACATGTATATACAGGCCTTGTCTGCAAAATATCTTGAGAACTACTGGACAGAATTTCACCAAACTTGGATGGAAGCTTCATTGGGATAGCCTCTCATCTGATTAGGTTTTGGTGTGTGTGTGTGCGTTCATCCGTGTCCATCGTCCGTCCATCTTCATGAACATGCGTATACAGGCCTTGTCTGCAAGATATCTTGAGAACTACTGAACGGAATTTCACCAAAATTGGAAGGTTCATTGGAATAGCCCCCTCATTTGATTAGATTTTGGTTTGTGCGTGCATTTATCCTTGTCCATTGTCCGTCCATCCATTCATCTAATTGTACATGTATATACAGACCTTGTCGGCAAGATATCAGGAGAACTACTTGACACTTATTTCTACATTAATTTTATAGGACTTTCCCTTAAATAATGTGCCCACTCAAGGCAAGGTGGGAGGTTGGGGGAGACGTATGTTTTTGCTTAAAAAAACAACCAGCATAGGCTTCATGCCGGAGTGGCAACCCAAGGGTCAAAGCGGAACCTCTAGTTTTTTATTCTGGAAATGCCAGGCTTTAGGACTGATACATGATAAGCTACATTTTCTAACACTATTTCAACAGCTAACAGGCATTCCTAGAACTGAAAATCACAATGCAGACAAGTTCAAGGTAGATTTAACTCTTGTCTTGGTGATAACTTTGTTGAAAATTTTAAGGAAAAAAGTGTTGGGTGCATGTATGGTTCAGTACAACGTGTGCTAATGCCAGAAACAAAAGACACAGCCAAAGTTTTTGAGATATGTTGACGCTCAGATGATTATGATGAGAGAAGGAATAAAATGGATCCACACGGATTGTTCTGTGCACCAGGTGATATTCCGCTGGCCCACCATATCCATGACGGAATTACTTTGTGCAGACCTGTGCTCTGACCACTTTCAATTTTCTTTGAATGTATAAACCTATATCCAATTTGTTACTTTTCATGATCATAAGGGTAAGTCGCCTTTGTTGTTCAAACATTTTAAGCGGGTGGTTGGGTGGGTTCAGGTTCCTGTTGCTTCAATGCATTTTGCTGAGAAGCAACAGGAACTTTATAATGTGGTGTCTAGCACTGTAATATCACTTGTCTTTATTGCACCATGTAAGCGTCCTGTCTGTGTCTTGTGTGCTGTCCTCAGTGTTTTATAGGGTGGATGGAGGGTGTCTGGTTCCATGCTGCTTCAAAGATCTCTTCTTTGAAGTAGCAGGAACACAATTGGGCTGGGTGGTGCTTAGTTGGTTCGTCGTGATATAGCTGAAATATTGTTGAAAGCTACGTTAAATTCTATTCACTCACTCAAACATTTTAAACTAATGAAAATTGTACGAGTGATTGATATATGGTGTGACACGTGGGGTGTCTGGCAGTTTTCAGTCATTTTTCAATCGTCCACTCCAGTTTTGCAGTCCCCAATTCTAAGTATATGGACATGGTGGTTGCTTTCAGAGGACAACACAACATGCTCATATGCAGGGGGAGTCTACCACTTTAAATTGAGTTCTCCACTTTTGAGACTCCCAGCATGCTGAATGGTTCTGATACATAATAAAGATGAATAGTGAAATAAACCATTACTAGTATTGTGTATTTCACCTGAATTAATGACCATCGTTGTTATTCATATAAACCCATATATTGTAGAACACTTTTTCAGTTATTGTAGCATTTTTGGACCCTATAAGGGTAGCTATACCACAGCATTATTTGACCCTCATGAGGCTCTTAGAATGCACCAAATAGCGTCCAGATTTCAAATTTGTTCAAGGGGGGAGCAGGGCCTCCCTAGGATGGCGCGCATTGCTGGGATTTACAATCCACATATCTTAAACTCACCCCCCTGCCAGGAATCCTGCATACGGGCCTGCACAAGCATTCACAGGAAAGTCTCGTAAAACTTTTGATCGATTTGTGATGTAATTTTGTTAGATATTTCATCTGTAGAGATTTGTTGTTCGTCACTATGTAAGGGAGTAAAATAAAATTCTCTCTAGAACCTGAACATTTTTTAAGGAAAGAAAGTAATGGTGGAGATTTTATAATCACCTATTATCAAGCAAAGTGAGATGGGCCAAATTCTAAGTAGGAAGATGGATGGATGGACGTACTTTGGACAATCCATTGTGATACGATGGTCCCTGGTCATGCAAAACACGACATGCAATCCGTTCCTACATTTGAACCCTTCTACTAGTGCCACATAGGCGCTAGCAACCTTCTATATAACCTAATTTGTCTACGAGGAGTAAAGAACAAAGGCAATATAATTTTTATTGCTTGGAATTCATCAGGGCCGATAACTGTATATCACAATCAGGGGAGACAATTTACTCTAACCCAAATTCAGAACCAAAGAGGGGTCAGATTTCGTTTCATGGAAAATCTGAAATACTACACAGTACAGAAACACTTACAATGCGACCGTCTCCACTTCCAATATCAATAAGAGTTCCACGTCGACCATGCAAAGCAAACATAACATTGCGAACTTGTGTCGTTGTGGCTGGAACGTATGGCAAGCAAAATTTTCGGAGAGCAGGAAGGATAAACGGTGTTGCAACAGCATAAATTCCTCCAAAAATTACACCAGAAACACCAAGTATGGCTATACCCTTGCTGGTTAATTTCTTAGGTACCTTGGTCTCATCAAAAGCAAACTCTCTTATTTCCTTCTCCGTAGAATCCACAGTATCTGACATATTATTTCCCACAGTTCCGGACAGCTGAACAGTGCGTTCCAGCGACGGCACATCACATCAAGGGACATAACTCTGGATCAACTGCTCTGGCACTAAGAAACATATTCGCTTCTTTTTGACAACTCGGTAAAAACAATAAGTGGTCTTAAGTTTAGTCATTCTTGGTTACATAAATAACTCAGTCATTACCTTGTCGTATTCAGGTCAAATCTGTCCTAAAAGAAATCAAATCTCTTGACATAATGCTACTGACAAGACAAATTACAGGAAGAACATACGTTAGAGAGTTATTTAATGAAAATGGGAATTTAAATTTTTTTTTTCCTATTTGTCAAGAATAACATGTATGACAATTCTAAAATGTGGATTAAATTAGAAAAAAGCTTGCCAGAAGGCAGTCGGGCGTCAGGTAATGCGGTAATGCCTAACGCACACAGCGAACAGTTTGTTTTATTCGAACAAAAACATTGTTTTTAGAACAAAAACATTGTTTCATGTTTTTGTCTCTTTTTGTCAGCGAACATTTCATCTCGAAACAAACCGCCAGCGCTACAAGTAGACGGATTCAACCCATTGGCTGTAATATTGCTGAAAAATAAATTGATTTAACCGGCAGAGGCCTGTTCACCATTCGACAACCGATACCGGCGGAGCATTACACATGGTGACAGTCCGATGGATAATTAATTCGAAGCACATTGTGCCACAAAACATCTGGCAATGACTCGACAGGGAAGTTCAGAAGCGCGGCATCCAACCATTACTGAAAAACGGTTCGGTGATCCACGGCGACCCATGGACGTTTTTACAGTCATTGGTAAGCGACCCACTGTCTTCCAGTTCCAAGACTGTAACAAGTACGGACATGACAGCACCTGACCCCCAAGACCACCTTGGCTTCAAAACACAGCGCTACGCCAGGAGACTAGGAAGGAGCGGACATACATCAATAGATAATAAATGGGGGTTCTGGACAAGGTGTTCTAGGTCAGCATGACGTCATATGTAGGGCGATGAGTCTTCTATATATAGAAACGACATTCAATGGGAGTTCTAGGTCAGTAGGTCGCCATGACGTTATATGTAGGTCGATGAGTTATCTATATGTAGAACGAACTTTTCCAGTAGAGGTGTTCTGGGCCAACATGGCCACCTATTTATAGGACATCACCCCGGTATAATCGGTCTCGAATCACACGAGGCAAAGGAAAAAAACTGGGGATTGGTCATGCGCATCAACTGGTTTGCAGTGTTCGTTCGCGCACATACCGGTCGGCTATATCGAGGATAGCGAAATAGCCCAGCCAAAATATAGAAGGTTGTAGCCCGAGGACAATGTGGAGCTATAGACAAACATATCAGCTAAATATAGAATGTAGTAGGTAGCCCGAGGACAGTTATGGAGCTGTGGCGGTGTTTGCCCCTGATATACTACACACCTAGTACCCTTACTGAGGTAAGGTGGCTATTGGAGTTTTTCTTCCTCTCGAAAACTTCATTAAATATACTAGATAATTAGATAGAATCTGTAATTGTGCGCGTAAAGTCTAGATATTTCGTTTTTGACAAAAAAATCGGTCAAAAATTCTTTTTTTCTTCTTCAAAATTCATTAAAATCTCCATATCTCTGCATCAGAAAGGGCCATGGAGATGAAACTCATGTCGCTGTCCACGAACAGGGCCGATCCGTCATTGTTTGAAACACGCTTCTCTAAAATAGTCGCTCGTTTGAGGATAAATTCGAATTCCAAACACACGGATTTGTGCTATGTGAATGGGATTGCTGAACAACAAGATATATTTGCAGTTTATGGCGATATCTCTGAACGCCTTCCCTTGAGGAAAGAGATTCCCGGTCAAATAGATGACGAATAGATTCCGATGTTGCGAGCTCTTAGTGAACAAGTCGGCTATTTTTCGTCCCCTTTTATAAAACCATCAAATCGTCTAGTACCACCACATTGATCTGCTCGGGGTCGAAGTAATACACTTGATTTATATCGTGAGGACTGCCGGGAATAAAGCTCATGTTCTTTAACCACATAGTCTTCACACGGTGGACGCATAGGGGGTGGATTCGACGGTATCTCTTGGCTGTGTTTACGGTGAAGGTGTCTGAGCATAATCGAGAGAAGGTTCGCTGACAGACCATACGCGTACTCGACATACCACCGCCACGATCATCTCCTGATCAGAATATCGGATCATGACATGGTCGTATGCGAACGAAACGATCAAGCAAAATATTGAAAAGATGTAACCAAAGCAGATGTCGCGGGCGAAGGGCGTCTATAGATTTTTACGGAATAATTGTGTTTTAAGAAGTTCTCACCCAATATCGTGTATTGTGTGTGCATTTTGTAACGTCTGTCTTACTCTTACACTAAATTGGCTCGGGTTGTGGGGGTTGTGGCGGCGGTGGTGAGGGCAGCTGTGGTGGTGGTGATGGTGGGGTACACATAAGACGTGTTCATCATCAGTCCATATCTAATCTCGGAGACATCAACATGTCAAGTACATGTGTGTCAGCGAACGCTATCTCGTCGAGATAGTATGCTCAGACAACACAGCCAAGACATAGTCGAATCCATCCCCTATGGGTCCGCCATGTGAAGTAGAGCATCCCTATACGGTGACGGTCAGTATTCCGACGGGGTGTGGCTCGTAAGCTATACCCGACAATTCCACGAATTACAAATCAACAACTGCCGATCTGCCGCTCTTCCATGCCCCACGTAGCCCTTACTCGGAACCCATTATTATACTATCCTCTCGTGTGATGAGTCTAAGGAGATCGACCACGCTACACAAGCCGGGGATGGATTATATACGAACACGCGTCCACCTAGATGGAGAAAACCATCCATGAATTGATGTGATATCTGACGGTCGTAATTCATGGATGGAGCGCCAAGTCATAGTAAAACACCGAGTAGAAATCCAGCCCCCCTCGCCTGACGAGGGAGATGGTATTTACGCTAAAAATACGGCGAAAGCATCCAAGTTTAGCAACTTACTATCTCCTCAGATCATTATCCTATCCATAAACACCGTTTATTTGGGTATTCGGCTCTGTTTTGTTGAGATAGCAGCATAAATCCACACCTGCTGTACCGTTTTCTTCCATCCGCCTCTGTTCGCTCGAAAGTTAGGCCAAAAAACATGCGCACACGATACACTTTACGTCATAGTCACGTGACTCTCATTTGGCGACCCGTCGTCATCTGCGCTTTTCCTCCACACGTGGTTTTGTAGCTGTCAGGCGCGATAGAATAATGGCAGAAGCGGCTAACTGATTACACGCGAGATAATGAGCTGTATTAACTGCAACCAGGAATTCATTCGTAAGTCTGGCCATGGATATAGCAGGCATCCGGTAACCTCAACATTAAGGGGGTCCGATTTAACCGTGAATGAAGCACTGACAGCAGAATTTCTTAATATCAAAGCCTTCACCCCGGAGAAAGAGAAACAATTTATATGTTCCATGTGTTTCAGGAAAGTACTATGCTCACGTTGATTGGACATTTTTCACGGCTAAACATACCCTCTCCTTTACCAATTGCAAAATAAAGCACAAAACGTAACAAATTGATAAATTGTGTATTTATCATTATTGGGCATATTGATTATTTAACCACGGAAAACTAGATTTGACTGTTATCCTAAGGGATAACTGAGATACCCCCGACCTGTCTCCCCGTGTGAGTAATAATCCAATATAGTATGAAAACGATAATATAATGGTCTGGGAGTTCAGATAGCCACACATGAATTGGGCATGTTTTTTTCCTTTTCTGTGACAAATGATAGAATGAGACAAATTATCATGAAAAATACTGCTTGCTGATAATGTTACCAGCACTCACTAGGAGGAAGTAGTCTATCACGGACAGACGGACGGACGGTCAAGCTGATTCCATTATACCCCCCTAACTTCGTTGCGGGGGTATAATAAGTTATGTTTACAACTACGAACTTACAAGATCCAGCAACAACGGTGGAAGAAAGAAACAGCTACTCTTCCCGTAGCCCGTAGGCAACACTGCGAATGCGTGATGACCGTTTAAAACATTGCAAATGACATCGATTTGCTCCCGTTTCAAATCATATTGCAAGGGTAATGACTGTTTTAGTCTTGTGAATAGGTCAACAATGTCAGATTGTGAAAACGGCTTGCTCGCCATTATTCTATCGCGCCTGACAGCTACAAAACCACGTGTGGAGGAAAAGCGCAGATGACGACGGGTCGCCAAATGAGAGTCACGTGACTATGACGTAAAGTGTATCGTGTGCGCATGTTTTTTGGCCTAACTTTCGAGCGAACAGAGGCGGATGGAAGAAAACGGTACAGCAGGTGTGGATTTATGCTGCTATCTCAACAAAACAGAGCCGAATACCCAAATAAACGGTGTTTATGGATAGGATAATGATCTGAGGAGATAGTAAGTTGCTAAACTTGGATGCTTTCGCCGTATTTTTAGCGTAAATACCATCTCCCTCGTCAGGCGAGGGGGGCTGGATTTCTACTCGGTGTTTTACTATGACTTGGCGCTCCATCCATGAATTACGACCGTCAGATATCACATCAATTCATGGATGGTTTTCTCCATCTAGCGTCCACCATGGTGCTACAATCAATGGCAGCCCGCGGTTGAATAACGTGAGCTTTATTTCCGGAATTCATCATGATCGATCACACGTGTTACCTTGATCCCGACCAGACCTACGTGGTAGTACTAGACGATTTGACGGGTGTTGTAACAGAGGATGAAAAAATAGCTGACTTGTTTACCTATGGCTCGCATCATCCGAATCTATCCGTCATCTATTTGAACCAGAATCTCTTCTGCCAGGGAAGGCGTCCAGAGATATTGCCTTAAACTTCCAAATCGTCGTGTTGTTCAGCCATCCCATGGACAGAGCACAAATCCGTGTGTTCGGAAGTCGAATTTATTCTCGGAAGAGCAACTATTTTATGGAAGCGTTTCAAAGAGCGACGATTCGACCCTATGGCTATCTGTTCGTGGATTTGAAACCTCACACAGCGGAGGAGAGCAGACTGGCCACCAGATAATTCCTACGGGGTTGGTCCTGGAACAACAAAAACCAGTAACAAATGTCGCCCTATCCTCTTGATGCGACAACTCCAAAATTTACAACAACTGCCGATCGGCCGCTCTTCCATGCCCCACGTAGCCCCTACTGGAAATCCAGCATTATACTGCCCTCTCTTGTGATGAACCGAAGGAGATCGACCACGCTACGCTAGCCAGAGATGGATTATATACGAACACGCGTCCACCATGGTTTGAAGACAGTAATAACAACAAGTTGCAATGAGGGAAAGGCCAATGGCTTGATAGGATCGAACAGGCTTCTAACTCTCGTAAAAGAAAATACGCTTCAAATCGACTGCGAAGAAAGAGCTTTTCCTTTGGAAATAGGTCCATCCACTAATTCACACAAGTGCATCGAATATACTATCTGGCATGAACTGTTTGGCAAGCCTATGGCGGAGGAATATCTTGAAGATATTGGAGAGCAGAAACACCAGTATTTAAGGCAAGGCTACGGTGATAATGAAGCGCGTGGAATGGCAAACGAATACCATATCACGATGATTGGAAAGACACTGTATTACGATAAAGGGATGAAATGGCACATGCACCAGGAAATTGTGAAAACAACGAGGCGTCGCCAATCTCTTACGATATCGACTACGAGGATGCTTTCAAGCAGGCTATTAAAACGCAGAAATGTTTATTAGCCCACCATCACCAGATGGTGGGCTGTTCAAATCACTTTTCGTCCGTGGTCCGTCGTCCGTCCGTCGTCAGTCCGTCCGTAAACAATTCTTGTTACCGCGATTTCTCAAGAACTACTGCATGGATCTTTTTTGAATTTGGTACACAGGTTCCCCTAGGGGTCTAGTTGTGCAAGAAACCTTTTCTGGTCCGATTCGAAAATCCAATATGGCCACCAGGCAGCCATCTTGGATTTCCCCATGAAACCTTGTTACCGTGATTTCTCAGGAACTACTGCATGGATCTTTTTCAAATTTGGTACACAGGTTCCCCTTGGGTTCTAGTTGTGCAAGAAACCTTTTCTGGTCCGATTCGAAAATCCAATATGGCCACCAGGCAGCCATCTTAGATTTCCCCATGAAACCTTGTTACCGCGATTTCTCAGGAACTACTGCATGAATCTTTTTCAAAATTGATACACAAGTTCCCCTAGGGGTCTAGTTGTGCAAGAAACCTTTTCTGGTCCCGATTCGAAAATCCAATATGGCCACCAGGCAACCATCTTGGATTTCCCCATGAAACCTTGTCACCGCGATTTCTCAGGAACTACTGCATGGATCTTTTTCAAATTTGGTACACAGGTTCCCCTTGGGGTCTAGTTGTGCAAGAAACCCTTTCTGGTCCGATTCGAAAATCCAATATGGCCACCAGGCAGCCATCTTGGATTTCCCCATGATACCTTGTTACCGCGATTTCTCAGGAACTACTGCATGGATCTTTTTCAAATTTGATACACAGGTTCCCCTAGGGGTCTAGTTGTGCAAGAAACCTTTTCTGGTCCGATTCGAAAATCCAATATGGCCACCAGGCAGCCATCTTGGATTTCCCCATGAAACCTTGTTACCGCGATTTCTCCGGAACTACTTCATGGATCTTTTTCAAATTTGGTACACAGGTTCCCCTTGGGGTCTAGTTGTGCAAGAAATCCTTTCTGGTCCGATTCGAAAATCCAATATGGCCACCAGGCAGCCATCTTGGATTTCGCCATGAAACCTTGTTACCGCGATTTCTCAGGAAGTACTGCATGGATCTTTCTCAAATTTGGTACACAGGTTCACCTTATGATCTAGTTGTGCAAGAAACCCTTTCTGGTCCAATTCGGAAATCCAATATGGCCACCAGGCAGCCATCTTGGATTTCCCCATGATACCTTGTTACCGCGATTTCTCTGGAACTACTGCATGGATCTTTTTCAAATTTGATACACAGGTTCCCCTAGGGGTCTAGTTGTGCAAGAAACCTTTTCTGGTCCGATTCGAAAATCCAATATGGCCACCAGGCAGCCATCTTGGATTTCCCCATGAAACCTTGTTACCACGATTTCCCAGGAACTACTGCATGGATCTTTTTCAAATTTGGTACACAGGTTCCCCTTGGGGTCTAGTTGTGCAAGAAACCCTTTCTGGTCCGATTCGAAAATCCAATATGGCCACCAGGCAGCCATCTTGGATTTCCCTATGATACCTTGTTACCGCAATTTCTCAGGAACTACTGCATGAATCTTTTTCAAATTTGATACACAGGTTCCCCTAGGGGTCTAGTTGTGCAAGAAACCCTTTCTGGTCCGATTCGAAAATCCAATATGGCCACCAGGCAGCCATCTTGGATTTCCCCATGAAACCTTGTTACCGCGATTTCTCAGTAAGTACTGCATGGATCTTTCTCAAATTTGGTACACAGGTTCACCTTATGATCTAGTTGTGCAACATACCTTTTCTGGTCCGATTCCAAAATCCAATATGTCCATCAGGCCTACTGCGATTTCTCAGGAACTACTACATGGAATCTTTGTCAAATTTGGTACACAGGTTCACCTTATGATCTAATTCTGCAAGAAACCCTTTCTGGTCCAATTCGAAAATCCAATATGGCCACCAGGCAGCCATCTTGGATTTCCCCATGATACCTTGTTACCGCGATTTCTCAGGAACTACTGCATGGATCTTTTTCAAATTTGATACACAGGTTCCCCTAGGGGTCTAGTAGTGCAAGAAACCTTTTCTGGTCCGATTCGAAAATCCAATATGGCCACCAGGCAGCCATCTTGGATTTCCCCATGAAACCTTGTTACCGCGATTTCTCAGGAACTACTGCATGGATCTTTTTCAAATTT
>JAVTVY010020253.1:0-79850 GCA_036873755.1 Hanleya hanleyi
TCCAAGCTCATGCGTAGGTCTTTACCATTCAGTAGAATCCAAGAGCTTGCGTGTATTTCTTTATCCAATCCAGTAGAATCCCCATGCTAGCGTGTATTTCTTTATCTTGTTAAGCAGAATCCTCCAAGCTTGCACGTATATCATTGTTCTGTTCAGTATAGAGCCTTCCAAACTCGCGAGTAAGTCTTGTCCTATTGAGTAGAATCCTCCAAGCTGCCGTGCATATCTTTATCTCGTTTAGTTGAATCCTCCTATATCTCGCGAATAGGTCTTGATCCTGATCAGTAGAATCCTCCAAGTTCGCGCGTCTTTATCCTGTTCCGTAGAATCATCAAAGCTCGCGCAGATGTGTTTATTCTGTTCATTTGATTCCTCCAAGCTCCCGCGTATATCTTTACCCAATTCAGTAGAATCTCCAAGCTCGCGTATACTCCTGTTCAGTGGAATCCTTCAAGCTCGCGCGTATGTCTTTGTTCTGTTCAGTAGAGTCCTCCAAGCTAGCGAATATGCTTTTCCCTGTTCAATAGAATCCGTCAAGCTCGAACGTCTTTATGCTGTTCAGTAGAATCACCTAAGCTCGCGCGTATATCCTTATCCTGTCCAGAAGAAACATCCAAGCTCACGCGTATGTCTTTACCCAACTCCGTAGAATCCCTCAAGCTCGCGAATAAGTCTTTATCCTGCTCAGTAGAATCCTTCAAGCTCACGTTTATAGCTTTATCCCATTTAGTAGAATCTTCCTATCTCGCAAATAAATCTTTATCCTGTTCAGTAGAATCTTCCAAGATCGTGCGTCTTTGTGCTTTAGAATAGTTTTACCGGAAGACTATTCTATGAGGTCATATGACGCAGTCAGTATGTCGGCACCTTTTCCCACTTCCCTTTATATGTGTTGTAATTTACCCTGTTCAGTAGAATCGTTCAAGCTCGCGCACATGTCTTCACTTAGTTTAGTAGAATCCTCCAAGCTCACGCGTATGTCTTTACCCAATTCAGTAGAATCCTCAAGCTCGCGTTTATTTCTTTATCCTGTTCAGTAGAACCCTTCAAGCTCGTGCGTATGTCTTCATTCTGTTCAGTAGATTCCTCCAAGCTAGCGAATAGACTTTTTCCTGTTCAGTAGAATCCTTCAAGCTCGAGCGCCTTCATGCTGCTCAGTGGAATCACCCAAGCTCACGTGTATGTCTTTACCCAATTCAGTAGTTCTCCAAACTTGCTTGTACTTCTTTATCCTGTTCAGTAGAATACTCCAAGCTTGCATGTATGTCTTCGCCCTATTCAGTAGAATCTTTCAAACCCACGAGGAAGTTTTTATCCTTTTCATTGGAATCCTCAAAGCTCGCGCACATGCCTTTAATTTGTTCAGTAGAATCCTCCAAGCTCCCGCGTATGTCTTTACCCAGTTCAGTAGAATCTCCGAGCTCGCGTATATTTTTTATCCTGTTCAAGTAGAATCCTTCAACCTCGCGCGTATGTCTTCGTTCCGTTCAATATAGTCGAATAGTCTTTTTTCCTGTTTAGTAGAATCTTTCAAGCTCGAGCGTCTTTATGCTGTCTAGTCGAATGATCCAAGCTCGCGCATGTGTTCTTATCCTGTCCAGTAGAATCCTCCAAGCTCACGCGTATGTCTTTGCCCAACTAGGTAGAATCCCAAGCTCGCGTGTATGTCTTTATCCTGTTCAGTAGAATCCTCCAAGCTTGCACGTATGTCTTTGTCCTGTTCAGTAGAATCCTTCAAGCTCGAAAGTCTTTATGCTGTTCAGTAGAATCACCCGAGCTCCCGCGTATCTCCTTATTCTGTTCAGAAGAATGCTTCAAGCTCAGGTGTATGTCTTTACCCAATTTAGTAGTTCCCCAAGCTCGCTTGTATTTCTTTATCCTGTTCAGTAGAATCCTCCAAGCTCGCGCGTATGTCTTCATCCTGTTCAGTAGAATCCTCCACGCTCACGCGTTTGTCTTTATCCTATTCAGCATGTGTCTCTCAAATCGAGCTCGGAATACATCACACTGGTGTCTGTCTGTTCAAATTCGGAATACATCGACATTGGTGTCTCTCTGATCGAGCTCAGGACGCACCAGCAATGTTTTTTCTCTGATCGATCTTGGAATATATCGGCGCTGGTGTTTCTCTGATCGAGCTCGGAATACATCACAATGATGTCTTGTCTGTTCCACCTCCGAATACATCGCAATGATGTCTTGTCTGTTCCACCTCGGAATGCATCGACACTGGAGTCTCTCTGATCGATCTCGGAATGCATCAATACTGATGTTTCTCACATCACACATGTGTTTGTCTGTTCCACCTCGGAAGACTTCGATATTAGTGGCTCTGGTCGAGCTAGGAATACTTCACAATTCTTTCTGTCTGTTCCACCTCGGAATACATCGAAACTGGTGTCTCTCTGATCGAGCTCAGAATGCTTTGACATTGGTGTTCCTCTGATCGAACTCAGAATACATCAACACTGGTGTGTCTCTGATCAAGCTCGGTATACCTAACACTTGTATGTGTCTGTTCCACCTTGGAATATATCGACACTGAAGTTGTTTCTGATCAAGCTCGGGATACATCACACTTGTATTTGTCTGTTCTACCCCGGAATACATCGCCACTGGTGTCTCTGAGATCCATTTCAGGATGCATCAACACTGGTGTTTCTTTGATGAGGCTCGGAATATTTCACACTTGTGTCTGTCTGTTCCTCCTCAGAATCCATCGACACTGGTGTGTCTGATCGAGCTTGGAATACATCACACTGGTGTATGTCTGTTCCACCTCGGAATACATCGACACCGGTGTCTCTCTGATCGAGCTCGGAATACATCATACTGGTGTCTGTCTGTTCTACTTCGGAATACATCGGCACTGGTGTCTCTCTGATCAATGCTGGTATCTCTTTCGTTCAGCTCAGAATACATCAACACTCGTGTCTCTCTGATCCAACACAGACTACATCAACCCAGGTGTCTCTCTGGCCCAGCTCAGTATACATCGACACTGGTGTCATTCTGATTCCTCTAAGAATACATCAACACTGGTGTGTCTCTAGGGCGATACCTCTTTCAACAAATATTCTCAACTCAATGGAGCCAATCGAAGTTAAGTGGAATCCGGCAGATCTGCGGCCTGTGCCTATTTCTCACAAGAAGTCATCATCTGCTTATTAAATAAGAATAATTGGCTATATATATACATATAACCTATAAATAAAAAGGAGTGAAATAATACCGTATGCTTACCGTAGGTATCTCTCTAATACTCTTTACTCTCAGAAGGTCCTCTTTAAACTGATTGAAAATCGACGCAAAAGCCCCTTATATTCATTCTCTAAATGATACCCTGCTCCCCGTTTAGGTCTTCCCCGTATCCCGTTGCCCGCTATCAATGAGAATAAATCACAAACTATGAGAAAGGCACTCACCATATCGTCTTGAGGATACATAGGACACCATCGGTCAGCGCCTTGAAATTTCGCTAGAGGTGCGTCGGCGCTGAAATACAACATCGTCGTCGCGGCAATATTCCTGCTCATCGTTTGCGTTTAAAGCGCCTGAGGTCGCCATCGTTTACAGTATATGAACCGGGCGAGCGTGATATGACCGCAGTTTTATTTCCTTTAAACAGTTCTCTTCGGCTGGCGATGTTCGATTCTACGTTCGTCTGCAAAAGTCCGTTCACCACGCTGAACGCAGTCTGTTGCCAATTCTCGCGACACGCGGTGAAGATCTTTTTCAATGCTTCCACTTGTCCGCTGACTTCCCAATAGACGATTACCGGTAACACGTCGAGTCGTTCAGTTTGTTTAATTAATGACAGAAGGGTTGCAAGACGTACGTCGGCACTTGTCCGGCCCAGTGTTCGCATCGTGTACCACCATCACCATCGACGACATTCGCGGTTGATGGTTTGGTCTTGCCACCAGTCTGTGTAATCTCTTTTCCTGTTTCGTTGTCCATACGAGAAGAGATATGATGAACCACAGGAGCCGTCGGATCGATCCCGCCTATGCAAAAAGGTTTCTGATCGACAAAATTATCGAGCATCAGTCGACGCATTTCAGGGCACAAGACTCCGCCAGGCGAGCCAATCGGAGTTGAGTGAAAATCCGGTTGATCTGCAGTCTGTACGTATTTCTCGCAAGAAGTCATCATCTTCTTGTTAAGTAAGAATACTTGGCTCTATACTATACAAAAGGAATGGAATATTACCGTATGCTTGCCGTTGGTATCTCTCAGAACGCCTGCTGTAAACTGATTGAAATTCGAATTGTAAGGCCTTATATTTATTCTTAAATAGCTCCCCGGCTCCCCATTTAGCTCTCCCCAAGATCTCGGGGAGCGGGAGCTAATCGAATGATACAAATAAAAGTCGCAAGTCGGTGTTAATCTATCATTCTCAAACTGGTCTCCGTAGACGAAAGGCGTATCTTTAGCCCGTATACAGATTGGTTGTACAGTTCAGGGTGGTGGGACGAAAGTACCTGTTGTTACTGTCTGTCTGATAAGTATATCCTTTAATACTTTCACTTGAAGAAACATTAAGCGAGAAAACTTTCAGAGTCCAAAAAATGTCAAAATTATTCTATGTCCAGCCAACAACAGAGATTAAGCCAGAAAACTTTCAGAGTCCAAAAAAAGTCAAAATTATTCTAAGTCCAGCCAACACCAAAAAGATTAAGTCAGAAAACTTTCAGAGTCTAAAAAGGTCAGAATTATTCTCAGTCCAGCCTACACCAAAAAGATTAAGCCAGAAAACTTTCAGAGTCCAAAAAATGTCAAAATTATTCTATGTCCAGCCAACACCAGAGATTAAGCCAGAAAACTTTCAGAGTCCAAAAAATGTCAAAATTATTCTAAGTCCAGCCAACACCAGAGATTAAGCCAGAAAACTTTCAGAGTCCAAAAATGTCAAAATTATTCTGTCCAGCCAACACCAGAGATTAAGCCAGAAAACTTTCAGAGTCCAAAAAAGTCAAAATTATTCCAAGTCCAGCCAACACCAAAAAGATTAAGTCAGAAAACTTTCAGAGTCTAAAAAGGTCAGAATTATTCTCAGTCCAGCCTACACCAAAAAGATTAAGCCAGAAAACTTTCAGAGTCCAAAAAATGTCAAAATTATTCTAAGTCCAGCCAACACCAGAGATTAAGCCAGAAAACTTTCAGAGTCTAAAAAGGTCAAAATTATTCTCAGTCCAGCCTACACCAAAGAGATTAAGCCAGAAAACTTTCAGAGCCCAAAAATCCAGCCAACACCAGAGATTAAGCCAGAAAACTTTCAGAGTCCAAACAATGTCAAAATTATTATATACATGTATATAAAAATAAGCTATCAATGAAAAAAGGAATGCAATATTACCGTATGTTTGCCGTTGGTATCTCTCAGAACGTCTGCTGTAAACTGATCGAAATTCGAATTGTAAGGCCTTATATTTATTCTTAAATAGCTCCCCGGCTCCCCATTTAGCTCTCCCCAAGATCTCGGGGAGCGGGAGCTAATCGAATGATACAAATAAAAGTCGCAAGTCGGTGTTAATCTATCATTCTCAAACTGGTCTCCGTAGACGAAAGGCGTATCTTTAGCCCGTATACAGATTGGTTGTACAGTTCAGGGTGGTGGGACGAAAGTACCTGTTGTTACTGTCTGTCTGATAAGTATATCCTTTAATACTTTCACTTGAAGAAACATTAAGCGAGAAAACTTTCAGAGTCCAAAAAATGTCAAAATTATTCTATGTCCAGCCAACAACAGAGATTAAGCCAGAAAACTTTCAGAGTCCAAAAAAAGTCAAAATTATTCTAAGTCCAGCCAACACCAAAAAGATTAAGTCAGAAAACTTTCAGAGTCTAAAAAGGTCAGAATTATTCTCAGTCCAGCCTACACCAAAAAGATTAAGCCAGAAAACTTTCAGAGTCCAAAAAATGTCAAAATTATTGTAAGTCCAGCCAACACCAGAGATTAAGCCAGAAAACTTTCAGAGTCTAAAAAGGTCAAAATTATTCTCAGTCCAGCCTACACCAAAGAGATTAAGCCAGAAAACTTTCAGAGTCCAAAAATCCAGCCAACACCAGAGATTAAGCCAGAAAACTTTCAGAGTCTAAAAAGGTCAAAATTATTCTAAGTCCAGCCAACACCAGAGATTAAGCCAGAAAACTTTCAGAGTCCAAAAAATGTCAAAATTATTATATACATGTATATAAAAATAACCTATCAATGAAAAAAGGAATGCAATATTACCGTATGTTTGCCGTTGGTATCTCTCAGAACGTCTGCTGTAAACTGATCGAAATTCGAATTGTAAGGCCTTATATTTATTCTTAAATAGCTCCCCGGCTCCCCATTTAGCTCTCCCCAAGATCTCGGGGAGCGGGAGCTAATCGAATGATACAAATAAAAGTCGCAAGTCGGTGTTAATCTATCATTCTCAAACTGGTCTCCGTAGACGAAAGGCGTATCTTTAGCCCGTATACAGATTGGTTGTACAGTTCAGGGTGGTGGGACGAAAGTACCTGTTGTTACTGTCTGTCTGATAAGTATATCCTTTAATACTTTCACTTGAAGAAACATTAAGCGAGAAAACTTTCAGAGTCCAAAAAATGTCAAAATTATTCTATGTCCAGCCAACAACAGAGATTAAGCCAGAAAACTTTCAGAGTCCAAAAAAAGTCAAAATTATTCCAAGTCCAGCCAACACCAAAAAGATTAAGTCAGAAAACTTTCAGAGTCCAAAAAATGTCAAAATTATTCTATGTCCAGCCAACACCATAAAGATTAAGTCAGAAAACTTTCAGTCCAAAAAATGTCAAAATTATTCTAAGTCCAGCCAACACCAGAGATTAAGCCAGAAAACTTTCAGAGTCCAAAAAATGTCAAAATTATTCTAAGTCCAGCCAACACCAGAGATTAAGCCAGAAAACTTTCAGAGTCCAAAAAATGTCAAAATTATTATATACATGTATATAAAAATAACCTATCAATGAAAAAAGGAATGCAATATTACCGTATGTTTGCCGTTGGTATCTCTCAGAACGTCTGCTGTAAACTGATCGAAATTCGAATTGTAAGGCCTTATATTTATTCTTTAATAGCTCCCCGGCTCCCCGTTTAGCTCTCCCCAATATCTCGGGGAGCGGGAGCTAATCGAATGATACAAATAAAAGTCGCAGCTCGGTGTTAAACTATCATTCTCAAACTGGTCTCCGTAGATGAAAGGCGTATCTTTAGCCCGTATACAGATTGGTTGTACAGTTCAGAGTGGTGGGACGAAAGTACCCGGTGTTACTGTCTGTCTGATAAGTATATCCTTTAATACTTTCACTTGAAGAAACATTAACCGAGAAAACTTTCAGAGTCCAAAAGAAGCCAAAATTATTCTAAGTCCAGCCTACCCAAAAAGATTAACCCAGAAAACTTTCATAAGTATATTCTTTACTTCTTCTTTGTTTTGCAGTTCACGCAGTTTGTATCTGGTATTTGAAATATTTTTCATGTTTTTACTGATCTTAGCTGTGTATGTATTAACAAGCGAGTCGACGATCGGTCTAACTCAGTCGACGACGCGCGTTAAAGCATACATACTGTCAGCGCATTTAAATGGTTGAACGCGTCGACGTCGCTCAACAAGACTATATCGGTAACGCATTATCCGTTCTCAGTGGACTTGTTCAAAGGCTTATCGAACACAGAGGAGTTCATCGCCGAAGCATTTCATGCGGTATTGAACGCCGTGAATGGAATATCTCCAGACGAGCGTACGTCTACAATGATGGTGGATAAACATCGCTGTTATATTTGTGGTCAGGAGCCTGAGGTTTAACAGAAACACGCCCATTCTGTGCTACGCAATGAATCGCTACAGAATACATGAAAGCTTGGAGAGCTGTGAACCTAACATGATTTGCTATAGATAGCTATCTATGGCCCATTACCAAGGCCGTCTTCACGTTGATAATGGAGATCTATAATCTGATCGTGTTATCTGACGTCCCAATGCGTCGTCGTCGCGGCACTATTCCTGCCCATCAAGTTTGCTTTTAAAGCGCCTGAGGTCGCCACTGTTTACAGTATATGAACCGAGCGAGCGGGATATGACGGTAGTTTTATTTCCTTTAAACAGTTCTCTTCGGCTGGCGATGTTCGATTCTACTTTCGTCTGCAAAAGTCCGTTCACCACGCTGAACGCAGTCTGTGGTCAATTCTCGCGACACGCGATGAAGATCTTTTTCTATGCTTCCACTTGTGCCGCGACGAAGCATTTCACGCGGTATTGAACGCCGGGAATGGAATATATCCAGGCGAGCGTACGTCTACAATGATGGTGGATGAACATCGCTGTTATATTTGTGGTCTGAAGCGTGTGGTTTAACAGAAACACGCCCGTCCATGTAAAGTCAAAAAGAGGGGGAAATAATCTAATGATACAAATAAAAGTAGCGAGCCTGCGTTAATCTGTCATTCTCAAACTGGTCTTCGTGGATGTAAGGGTGTATATTTAGCCCGTATACAGATTGGTTGTACAGTCCAGAGTGGTAGAACGAAAGCACCCGGTGTTGCTGTCTGTCTGATAAGTATACCTTTTAATCTCTTTACTTTAAAAAAAACATCAACCCAGAAAAGATGTCAAAATTATTCTAACTAAGTCCAGCCTATGCAGAAAAGATTAAGCCAGAAATTTTCAGAGTCCTAAACAAGTTAAAATTATTCTAAATCCAGCCCATACAAAAAATATTAAGGCAGAAAACTTTCAGAGTCCAAAAGAAGTGAAAATTATTCTAAGTCCTGTGCAAACAAAAAAGGTTAACCCAGAAAGCTCTCAGAATCCCAAAGAAGGCAAAATTATTAAAAAAGTCCAGCCTAAACAAAAACATAAACCAAAATATCAACGCGTTCAACCCTACCCGCTTGGAAAGTCTCCGATCGGCAATCGAGCTTCAGTCGGTGCATTCCAGGCCACAAGACTCCGCTATGCAAGGCGGTCGACGAGGCGACCAACAATTTTATCGTCGGGGTTACTGCCGCGGGAATTATCGTACAGGCGGAGGTAGAACACTCTCCGGATATATTCCGCAGTATCCTCAACCGATCCATTCCGTTCTCGCGACCAGCTAGAGATGTTCGATCAGAAGATTTATTGATCAGACTCAGTGGTACTTGCTGAAGCACAGAAGTCTGGAAACATGGGATTTTATCTCTAGACTGTTCACGTGATCCACTTGAATTTTGTTAATTCGCTGGGCTAGTCAGCTTCTTTCTCTGCCAGCATCTCACTGAACATACATGTGCAAACGAATCTCGATGTAATGTCTCCTCCTGTTTCGTTACGCTTTCGAAAAGAGATATGATAAACCGCACGAGACGTCTGATCGGTCCGACGTCGACGGGTCAAATGAACGAAAGGAGGATCGAGTCGACTCATACAGACTTTGAGCGAGGAACAATAAGAGGTGCAGTAGTCTTTGTAATCGCTGTACTGTTCCGAACAGCTCCTTAACAAAACTTGTCTGTCATTCAACACGGGCGTTATCAATCGCACGACTAGCAACTCCGGCGAGATGATGAACCGGATTTGTTTTTGCTCCAGACCTGTATCCAATACGCCGCCTTCAACGTACTTGTTGGCGAAATTCGCTGGTAACGTTCAGTCTCTGTGGCGCGTCGACTTTGAATCTGCACGTCCTCTCAAGTGCTGACGAGAAGTTTTCCAGCTCGGTACAGTCGGGAAAACTTCGTAGGGTCTGTACAACAAGTTTTCGTCGTAGCCCTCTTTAAGCGCATTCTCCGTCGACAAGTCCTGTGTATGTCGTGTGTATGATGTAACCCAGTATAATACCCTGTATACTTTAAAAGTTCACTAATTGCGGCCATCTTGGATTTCTGTGAATGAAAATATTTGTACTAAAGGTACATCCGAACTTTGCGCCATCTTGGATTTCAGACTGGCGGCCATCTTGGATTTCAGTAGTCCTGTGACGTCACTTCCGGTCACGTGACGGCCCAGCACGAGTGATTTGCCCATACATAAGCCCCCAGTGACTTCCAAAGAGCACACATGCACATACCATTCTCCATACATTTAAATTGAGAGTCCAGTTACCCCAATCTCCATTACCCTTTATTGCATAAAGGAGAATTATTATAATTTAACAGTAAATTCTATAACTGAATATATTCCCAGATATCCTCAGACAAGATGTCTGCGCCCATGGATGTAAATAAAAAAATCGGTCTAATTGGTTTGGGTCTAATTTGCGATACAAGTGGACAAGCTGGTGTCGGCATTGAAACTGGACCGATCCCATTACTTATTTTTTGCTTATCTCAGTGCACGCAGTTTCCGAATAACAAAAAGAATATATGCTAAGCCCGAATTCCCTGTATACTTAACAGTTCATTCATTGCGGCCATCTTGAATTTCTCTGAATGGAAAAATTAGTACTTAGATACATCTGGCTTTTGCGTCATCTTGGATTTCAATATGGCTGACTGGCGGCCATATTGGATTTCTTGTTATTTCTCAGGATATGCTGAATGGATCTTCCTAAAATGTTATACACAAGAATTCCGTCAAACCCCCTACCCCCTCAATATAAAACAGTTACAAAACTTTTCATACACAATTCACCAGAGAACGAAGTGTTCGACCATAGAGACAAATATAATCGTTTCCAAAAGAAAGAAAATTCCATTTCGAAACGAAAAGAACATTTTTTCGTGCTTTTCTCAATAAAATTGACATGCAATATATAATTAATTTTCCATCGCGCGCGTTCAACGGCAACCGATATTTATGCTAATAAGACATTGACCTCAAATCGTAAAATTCGAAAGTCACAATTTAATTTCAGAGAAAATTGCGCAGGAAAATGGGTAATGCTCCTTCTATTTTATCCTTCTCCGCTCTCTATATTTAGGTCCATCACCAGGAGAGTTTTTAGGTCCTTATCACTCATTATATCAAGGTTACCAATCACAATATGTTTGCATGGCGTATAGATAAAGTTCGACGATTCACAATCACATTGTGGTAAATTAAGTATTTCCAGTTCTTCATCCAACCATGTGCAACGAATGCTCCGTTTGTCAATATTTTCAAAATACGCAGTTTGACAAATAATTATTCCTCGTTCACAGTGGTATACAGTAAAGCGTACAAATATACAGCTGACGTCGAAAAACTGACATGAGTCAAATTCAGAAATTCAAAATTGGAATTAACGCAAAACTCAAGCACCAAGAAAATCCACACCGTACTGTACATGGTACACTCAGGAAAAACAAGATACTCCGCTGTAACAACTGTCCGTAAACTGTAGCGAAAACTATTAACCCCATCTTATCTGTCTCAAATTACAGCAGACCACAGCTATTGATTCTCTTTCAAAAGGATCTTCAAACTTCTCATTGAACGTGGAATCTATACTCATTCTGATCAGGGTCAAATCCTGCATGTGAACATCAGCAGTTTTGAATCACCCAAACAATTCGTCCAAAAATATGCTGCATGGAAATATCAGCCATTGGTACCGGGAAATCTAGAACAGGAACACTACACTGGTATTGAGACTGAGACGAAAATATCCTTCTCAAAAATAGGCCATAAGACCCACAGCGTTCCGGCCAAGACCAGAAAGCCAACTGATTTCATACCCTGACTTTATAGATTATATAGATAACATTCAAATTGTCTTAGGGCTAACTTATCACAGCAGCAAACCACCGACATCAGCTTATCTGAACGCTAATATTTACCGGCACACTGGCACAGTGCTCACACACCTAAACATGACAGCGCATGGAATCATGGCAAGCTTGTTGAAGAACACATGATTTACATGTAACTAGATCTCACTATTCAAAACAATAGGATCCCACTCATGATTTCAATGGCTAACTATGTGCTTCTGACCTCACTCTTTCCAATGATATCACATAACTATCACCTGGACAATCTCTAGACCTGCCCAACACCGACTAAACACCGATAAGCATTAACCTAGATTCCTCTGTTCAAAGTAATCTTACCCGGATACGATGGCGCCTAGATGGAACAGACTGGAATGTATGGAAAGGGCAGATGGCAGACAAGCTCTCTGAACGGTTGATTCGTGAAGTAAAAACGAAGTTTTTTTTAGCCTTCCACCAACAGCAATCAAAGCAACAGGCATAGGCGATTAGTTGAGGCTAAATAGACATCGTGACCCCCCTATACAAATGTTATGGCAGACCTAGTATATACTCTGTATGATAACCCACACAATTCCTGGCACCACTGGAGCTAGCGCAGAACCATGCATGTAGGGTCACGGGAGCCATGAAGGGAAAATCTGCTGCAATTGTAGAGGTTGTAACTCTCACTGAACCACTAGACGTTCGGCTGGAGGAGATTCTGTTGAATTCTTTCATCACCATTGCATGGAAACCTGCATGATCAATTGAGACAAAACCTTCTGACACTTATGGACTTCGGACTCCTCTCACCGTGTTTAAAGTAGCTCAAGGAGACATCATCGAAGTCAACTATCCTAATAACGCGGTGCCACTCCTCTGTGAAACCATGGAAGATATTTTCGCAACTTCTGGTTACACTGGCACTGAAACTGACATCGTGACCCCCAATGACAGCTCGTGACCCTCATTGATAGCTCGTGACCCTCAATGATAGTTCGTGACCCTCAATGATAGCTCGTGACCCTCAATGATGGGTCTGAGGTGTTTTCTCGAGCCATACTTCACAGACGTGCCGTGGAGTGATCCAACTAGTTTCATATCGTAAAACGACAGGATTGTATCACCCGTTCGTGGTTAACACATTAATATTAATTCTGTTATAATGAATTCATCGAATAAATGTCCTTTAGTACTATTTTATTATGGCTGGGAGACCAAATCGATGACCATACATGATCAAGTTATTCACCTGTACGTCTGCACCAAAATGTTCGAGATTGAACTGCGAGTTACTAAAAAGTCGAAACAGTAAAACACGCGGATCGGATTGATGTGTAGAGAAAGTCGATCTAGGCTTAATTTACAATGACACACATCAATAAAGAAATAGTGGCTTGATGATGAGTCCCATATAATGCCACAGCGCGAACTCTTACATCAGGCTATATGAAGTGACTTAATACGTCAACCAGAGAACATTACTTTCAAAGTCCTAGTTGGACATGCGGTTCATGTGCACATTTTGCCAGCAAGCACTTAACTTCCGGCTAACCCCACACTTTCCAGATGGGTCTTTGCGCGAACAACATTAGTCAAACCTTTAATGAAAACAAACAAATCGACGTGTTTTTTTTACCATAATGGTGCATCGAGACCTGTATTCACCAGTTGCACACGTAATCGGCTTGTAATACGCAGGTTATAAGCTACAAACGTTTCCGCCGGCATTGATGCATCTGCATCAATAAGTTTTCTTGTTAAGGTTAGAGGTATGAATAGCTGCTTCCGGGAAGTTGTTGCCTCGGTTTCACTTTTATCAAATGCACCCGCAATTATTTTGAATAATATATTGATAAACTATTCCAAAATTCTTGTTTGAAAATTAATCTGTTCACATTTTCTATATACGAACCGATGGATCCTGTATGCATCTGCACCTGTTTGCAATTTTCTAGGAAAATAGAACATTTAATTACTACGAACAACTGTGAAGGCCTTTGGTACTTACCGGAAGTTCTCTGCACCGAAGCGCCCCTAGTGGAACACGGGAGATAAACCCCTTTTCAAATTGGGCTATACGATAACATATCCAGTTTGTCCAGCAATTGCCAGGGGAAGCTCCAGGTCATCGATATAGCCCATCCCATTATGATATGGATCCGATTCTGACCATACTTGCATGTAATTTACACATTTATTTCAACCTTGGAGAAAATAAAAGCCCTATTAATTTCGAGGTGAACTTATTTGATGTAAGATAATGCTGTATTCAAGTTCGTATCATCAGTCATAATCCATTGAATTCTGGATTTATTTTGGGGGAAAGGAGATTACAAGCACATGTATTTGTTGGGTACACAAAATATATGTGTCCCTAAGAGCTTTCAATGGTTTCCAAATGTCTGCGATGTCTATTCTAAATATCCTCATCTTATTTCTTTTCCATAACTTTTTAAGGTTGTACATGTGTATATTGAAGCTTATATGCTCTTCTCATTTTAACACAAGGCTATTCTATGGATAACAAGTGAGAAATGACTACATTGTAGTCAAAACCTGCGGCAGTGGCAATAATACAGTGAAAGACATATCAGCGGAGGTAGTGGTAATTGTAGAAAAAAAGCGCCATCTGCAAGTGTTTTCATGCCAAGGGAAGTAATTTCCAACTTCTAACCCACAATTGCAGGAATTGACTAATAGATTTGACACAATATATATATATTCGCTTTCCTCGTTCAAAATCCGACGATGTTGACTGGTCCGTGCCGTCTATACTGAATTGACAGACGAAGTCACAATAATCGCTTTGGCAATGTCTTGGTACAAGTATCGTGAATTCCAAGTTTCTAAACATTCCGTTCAGCCGTTGATTTTTGCAAATCAAAAAGGCTTTCAAATATTTGGAAATCCAAACAAATTTCAAGGATTTAGTCATAGCGCGAACATCTACGCTCTTCAGTCTCCCTTCTCGCTTACTTTGCCGAGCAAAATGGAAAATTTATATTTCCGTCAAAGTTAATTTTCAATGAATTTATTATCAGGTCTATCACTTTGATCTGTGAAACTATGGAATGGGGTTGAAGGCTTTATCGAATTGTTCAAGAGGCATAATGACATTTTTCACGATTCAAATTGAGGCCTGTGACAGTCTTGATATTCGATTAGAATAATAAATTAAGTTTCTGCATTTATGTGCGTTATCATCTGCAAACTAAATACGGTACCTTGACACTCTTTTCCATGCAGCAAGCCAATATCAATACATGGTTTGCTCCTTCTATACAAATGATTACCTATTTCATCCTTAGGAGATATCACCTCATCCGACATATCACCTCATCCGACATGTTTGGTCAAGCCTTTTCGAAGGTTGATAATTTTATTAATTTTTTTTAAGTCAAATTCTGCAAATAAGAAACATTTCTTGTCAGTATCTATGGATATCGCCCTATAATCAATTCGCGAATATGTTTGTCATTAAGTCATTCGGGAGGTGATTTAAGTGCGAAATTTCAGGGTTAGTTCACTAAACAAGGTCTGTGTGTATAAGAGAATCATGTCGAATTCTCGTTATTATCTTTTGGTACATCAAATTATTGCATTCGCGAAAATGACTTCCAAGTCAATATGAAAGGTATCAAAATAAATTTAAAAAACTCTCAAGGAAATCAAGGACCTAGCTTTTGACAACGAGATCAAATAGATCGCTTTTATGGTCAGTATCTGCTAATATATGACGTAATTTCATTCGTAAAACTGATTGACAAAGTAACGTAAATTGTGAAGTGTAGAACCAGTAAGTTCTAGCAGAAATGGGCTCTGACTTGAGAGAATGATGTTAAATGCAACATGTTTCTGCCCGTTGTCTGCTGATACACATAAGTATTGATTTTACGGAAGTGATTAATGCAATTCTAAAGGGATTATGGGTGCGGAAGAGGACGAGAACATCAATACCAGCGAAGCAAGGCCCTGGCTTGCGAGAATGAGGATAGAGGGACTGTGTTCTGAAAGAGGATCATTCGAAATAGCTATGTGCCAAATTTCATGCTTGTAACCGAAAGTACACAATATAACTATGATGTACTGTTCGCGCATAGGGTTGTCGGACTCATTAAGTACTACATAGTCATTTATGTATTATAAAACCGTTTGCTCATAAAGTCAGTTTTGAGTATTATCAATGAGTCGGTATAGCTAAGACATTGACAACGAGGTCAAATAGATCGCTTTTATGGTCAATATCTGCTAATATATGACGTAATTTCATTCGTAAAACTGATTGACAAAGTAACGTAAATTGTGAAGTGTAGAACCAGTAAGTTCTAGCAGAAATGGGCTCTGACTTGAGAGAATGATGTCAAATGCAACATGTTTCTGACCGTTGTCTGCTGATACACATAAGTATTGATTTTACGGAAGTGATTAATGCAATTCTAAAGGGATTAGGAGTGCGGAAGAGGACGAGAACATCAATACCAGCGAAGCAAGGCCCTGGCTTGCGAGAATGAGGATAGAGGGACTGGTTCCGAAAGAGGATCATTCGAAATAGTTATGTGCCAAATTTCATGCTTGTAACCGAAAGTACACAATATAACTATGATGTACTGTTCGCGCATAGTTGTCGGACTCATTAAATAGTACATAGTCATTTATGTATTATAAAACCGTTTGCGCATAAAGTCAGTTTTGAGTATTATCAATGAGTCGGTATAGCTAAGACATTAAGTGCAAGTCCAGGGATTGGAGGGTCATTGTTTCGATTCCCACAGAGGGTTAAGTTATTCTTCCTTTCAAAACATATTTCCATATATGCGAATTGCTTGGGGGTAAAGTTAAACATCTTTATTCGGTGAAAGTTGCTGAGTTGTTCCGCTTACTTCTGAAACGTAATTGTTGCGTTTGTTTTTATGATGCATGATCTATAATTTGATACCAAGTATTATTCAATGTTAATCATAATGATAATGCGTTACTTGTTATGCTTCTTCGCCAATTTGTGTTTTATCTAGATTGGGTAGATAAAATGATTACTAGAAGTAGTGAACTTATTTTTCTACTTTCTAAGACAGTCGCCTGGGACTGTATGCAAATTAGCTGAACCACCGACAAGGTTGCGGCTCATCTTCTTTGGTATATAAGAAATCCAAGGATCTTAAATTGTGTATACATTTGCATACTGTTCAATGAAAATGGTAATATCTGAAGACAGTGACTGATGTGACGACCGACAGCTTTAAAGCGACTGACGTAAGAGAATTGAAGTCTGAACGGAAATCAACGAAGCAATAATTCATTCCACCGAATATAGTTGCAAATGAATTCAAACGCGCTTGAAGACAGTGGTTTCATGTGAGATCGGAGGTTGAAAAGAAAAGTGTGGCAGAGATCACACTCTCTTAGCGCATGCGCATTTCAAAAAGTCACAAGAACAAGAACAACAACGCGAGCCGCAGGTAACAACGTCTTTATTGCTGTCGAGCTGACGTTTCGTTGGAGATACTTCCAACTTTTTCGAAGTTAATTTTTATAATTGATGCATATTCCTCCTGCAATATAACAACCCCAGTTCTGTCCACTCGATGACAATATTCTGATCGTCCATCACATCATTTCTCTGTAATATATAAATTCAGAAATACTAATTATTATCGTTTGCAGTACATGGGGAGATGGCACGAAATCTACTTTCTACCCGAGAGAAATGATTTTCCGGACAGCTATTTTTTCGTCGATTACTCTCATTCATACAGTCTGAATGCTGATGGAACCGCCCTGAATACAAGAGTCTTCCGGTAAGTTCTAACAATATATTATATTATTATATTTATTAGAGTGTATCCCTATATAAATTGTAATGAGATCAATAGTGGATATCACCTTTTTCTTGACGAATACCATAAATATTTCATCTCGTGGGGTGAGAAAATTGGTATTTTCACGAGTGGCGAATCCACGAGTGAAAATGCCAATTTTCTCACCCCACGAGATGAAATATTTATGGTATTCGTCAAGAAACAGGTGATTTTCTTTTTATTATATACTTCTGTTGTACTACTTTGTCCTGATTTTTTTAAAACATTAAAATAATTCAGATTTTGTTGGCTTTTACGACTGAAGATGCACTGAAACACTGGTTATTTTCACTGTGACGTCACTCCCGGATTACTTTGCTGTCAACAAATCGCACGTGCTGCAAGCGAATTTCTTTCAGTCGGGTATCCTGCACTTTAGTATCGATGACATCCAGCAGATCTGAAGAATTTTATTAGCTTTATATCTCAAATAAACGACTCTTTTCAAATATTTAGCTCGTTTTTCTTTGGCGCACAAACCTTGCGGAGGTTTGGTTAATTGCCTCATCACTGTAACCACGGTGACATGTATTTGTGCGCTGTGACGTCATTTTCCATATCATCTGATATCATCACTCCGTGAAAATATCGCTTTTATTCGATTGATAATTTTCACTATCTCATCGCCAAGTATATAATAAAACTGCATATTCCCCGGTCAAGTGGGTGAATATTGCCCGCTGAAACTGCATATTCCACCCCCATGGAATATACACCAAAGGGAGATAATTACAACAGCGGTCGCCCCGTTCTCTCCATCGCGATGCAAACAGTCGATCAAGGAGTAGGTGGCACCAGACCACTATTAATTCCGTTACTTGTTATGTATTAAAGTTAAAAATCGGCAAAAATCTAGAAAATTCACAATGCATAAATCCACCTGGCATGTCAATATTTACCTTGTGGGACATTACCAGTGGAAGTCTTGACAGATGTTGACCATGGAAATTTCAAATTCCCGCCACTGACAGCTGATTGGTGCTACAGAATGCCATTCAATTTGTAAACAGGGAGCCTTCTCACTCTTCACTGATCATGTCTCCATCCACCATGCTTTTTCCAAAGTGGCCCAAATCAACACCAGGAAGTACAGTTTGAAGACTCATCTGCAAGTTGAAATATCAGATGTATCAGAGATGCTGAAAAATCGCAGCTCATAAAATCCATAAAGATCTGCTCTCAAATTTCTAAACAATGTAGTTCGTGGACACTGACCCGGAAGTGATTAATTGTAGTCTGATGCCAGGTCTGGCTGTGATAGGTGAAAAGGAGTCCGATTCAGCAACAACCACCAAAAAATAGACTCCTTAGTCGATGTGTTCGGGCTAATCACGGAGTAGTTCGTCGAATTGAGTTTAGCTGCAGAATACAGCAGAAATAAATATTTCCCCCATCTAATTGTTCCCATGTATGTTACTGCGCAGGTCACGTGGTTTGGTGGGTCTGCGCAAATGTGTGACGTCACTTCCGGTTTTCAGAATGACCAAAAAAACTACCTCCGAACACAGAAGAGTTCCAATTTTTCCTTAGACCTTAGACGTATGGTCCGGATTTTCCATCCGGGTTTTGCCCGGCCCAGCCCGGCCGCACGTCTGCGCGGGTTATCCGGCCGCACGCGCGCGCGCTATCCGGAAGTGCGCGGGTGAATTTCGGGTCAAAATGTCAAAGGTCACATCCAGGTCAAAAGGTCAAAGGTCCCCTTCCGGTAATGTTCGAACCTCTCCGGGCCAATAGATAGCCTTTATCCGCTCTCTCGAAGCACCCATGGAATGCACAGGGTCTCTGATAATATCGCCAGCACTATGCCCATGTTAAATGGCCAGTGTGGAACCCTCAGTTTTCCCAGAACCGTACTGGCACGAAAACATACATGAAACCATGAAACTTATAGTAATAAACATAATCTGTAAGTGTTGGACGAGTCTCCAGTCACCGTCTGCCTGGTCTTTACCCGCACCTCGAACCTCTATAGTTTTTTCACTTCACTTGTTGCTCTTGTAACTTGTAACTCCTCGTCAAATTTTTGTGCTGGAATGCCCGCTCTTAACCTAGCCCACTTGGTCTGTGGGCTGATTTCATTGGCTCTCTATTTTACTGCAGTGCTCTTGCATTGTTTTCTGGACATTGATTAGTTACATTTGGCCCCATCCTAGGCCACTGATTGGCTACTTACTCAACGGTGTTCAAGGCCAGTTTGACCGAATCCCCACATGTCTGTTATAGCCTTCATGGCCGCATGTTTTATGCTCATATAGAAAACACACAAAACAGGGTGAGATCTCATTTTGTTTTTTATTCAACAATAACTAACAACAACAACGTGAAAACAACCACGTGAAAACTGAAGCCCAGAACAGGGGGCTTGTACAATATTGTCCGCACACGCTACTGGTCAGGCTTTGCAACGTTTGACTGTTCCAACACCACGTCTCTGTGCCTTGATCCATGAAGTCTGTTAAATGGGGACGGAGGGGTGGCAGACCGTACGGGTCAAAATATTCGCCCTGCTGTTCTGTCAAGTACACGGCCACCCAATGTTCACCGGGCAGATTGATCGGGTCCGTATTGAGAACGTAAGTAGCAGGATGCACACGGTCTAATGGGAACACATATCGGGCGAACACCCCTTGAAAGACCATAAACGGAGCGTCGGGGCGTGCTTCCGTACTCGCGCAGACATCATGTACAACTAATGCTAGAACCCACAACTCTACCCTTTTTATCTACCTACCTCCTGAATATTGAACAGAGACAAAGCCAACCATGATGTGGTATTAATTCTTCAATTATACCCATCATCAAACACACACCCCAGCTGGGGGAGCCACTGTGGGTGTGTTTACATTATTTTTGCATGTACACGTGGTGGGTCTCTCCGGGAAAGATTCCGGTCCGTAGTCGAAGGTGATCGGGGGTGGCTTGCTTGAGATCGAAGAGCATATACCCGTGCTGAGGGGTTGTCGCATCTTTAAAGGCTTCCAACGCAAACGGTGTGCGGTCAGGATACATCTCTCTCGCCAGGTGCAGCAGTTGAGTGGTATCTCTCGGGTTTTTGAAGACCAGCAGGTAGTGGGCATTTAAGCTGATGTTCCGATGTTCTTTGTTTTTACTGAACAGATTCTGCACAATGTAGATGATGCCGTGCCGTCGATGATGGCTGCATTTGGTAAAGAGTTGGATGATGCGCGCATCCGTCTACGTCATGAGATCATCCAGAACCACCAAGGTGTCCGGTTCCAAACCGGCCAGGTTGGGTAGGCCATCCACGAACGTGATGTGGGCCTCTCTCTTGCAGGAAACAAGCCTATGTTTATGTATACTGTGATTGTCTTTTTGAATTTGGTGCTAATACTGTTATGTGGAATATGGAATAGGTCTTTGGATTATGGACGCGGATATTCTCTAATGGACGACGGCTGAATTATGAATGACGGACTAGACGCTTGTAATTGCTGCATACGCTGCCTGCCATTCTCCGTAACACCACATGACTCGGGCAATGGGTGGCGTGATCATGCTGTCGGCGTGTTGAAGCAGCTTTCTGACGAAGTGCGTTTTGCCGGAGCCCGTCGGTCCTGCGATGACGCAATTGAAGGGATGTTGCCACCGAGGTTCCATGGTTGAAGGAGTATCCGCTGTCGTGGTAATCCGCTCTTGTGAATTTGATACGAGTGAACTGGAGTGGTGGTGGGTACAACGTCGGTCGTCGTTGTCGATGGGCGTTCACTGTGAGTGATGAAATCCGGTGGGTTTTCAGACGTGGTGGATGTACTTGGTGTAGGTGTGGAGCTCGGTGTGGAGCTCGATGTGGCTTGTACACGTGGTGTGGTGGTGGTGATGACTGGGCTCGTTTCGATCACGGGGTTGATTGGTGCAGAGAAGGTCTGTAGACAGGTTTGACTGCCACTCACAGCTGGAGTTCTAGGTTGGTTAAGTAGAGTGCTGAGATAGGCTACGTCGTAAACACACCTCCGTACAACACACTCAGCAGGGTTAGCAATATCACCACAAAGCCCACTTGCGCTTTGCGCGTTTTGGGAGACGCTGTGTTCAAAGACAGATGCTGTTTGTCCATAGCACCGTGGTCGAACGTGGAATGAAGGATGACGGTAGTGGTGCCTGGCTTTATAGTCGTTTCACCTGGTTGGCCGCGACTCAGGAATTAATTGAAGGAACTGGGCCAGCCTTGTCATTTGACGAAATGAAACAGTTTGCCACGTCGACGTTCCGTTTTCAAAATCTGCTCCACCGTGTAGTAGTCTTGCTTTGTTTTTACGACAGGCTGTAATTCCGTCTCGTAAAACGTCCCGCAACGGTTCCCCGTGAAGATATTCCAGTTCATAGACTCGCTGCTATCGGGGTAGGCACCGTTTAATCAGGAAGTGCTCATCGCTCCAGTTGGGCAAGTAACTTTTCTCAAATTGACCTTTGACTATACTGATCCGTACAGGGTTCCCGACCTTGAACACCTCCTTCGGCGTTCGCTGCGATTGCCTGGGGTACAAGACACACCGGACTTGGGCTTGATTGCGTTGGGTCACGGTAATGGGGGCTCTCTCTATACTCTGGTGATAGGCTCGATTGTAACCACTCAAGTTTCGGAAGAACATCGATGTACCTCCTTGTATTCTTATAGGTGAAATATTTATACATGCGGCCTTTGAATGTCCTGTTGAACCTTTCCACAACGGAAGCCTTGGTCTCGTTGTACGTATGGAAGAAAACACCTTCTGGGCTTTCAGAAACTGTTGGAACGGTCTGTTGAGGAATTCCGTGCCTTCGTCGTGGGTTTGCGCCCGGTCTTGAAGATATCCTTGAACGCCGCTATGAGATTCGCCCCCGTTTCCGTCCGGATGGGTACCACCCACGCATACTTCGACAGGATATCGATGCACATCAAGATATACCGATTCCCTTCGTTGTGTTTGGCAAAGGCACTCATATCGACCAAATCCGCTTGCCACTGGGCATCTATACCACCCACAATGACCCAGTTCCGTAGAAAATGGCGACGGACATATCGATGTAAGGTATAGGTGTCGACAATGCACTATAGGCCGCCGGACTGTCGGGACTGTAGTATAAGTTATCCAACACTTTCTCCCAGCTCTTCGTGGTGACAAATGATGATGGACCCTGGCTCTATCGTTTATTTATAACGGGTATATGTTGGGCCGGAGTTTCTTTCTGATTTTCTTCTTTGGCTTCTGCCAGCACATTGTCCATGGTAAATGACCAGTCCAACTCGTCTGATGACCGCTCTTCCTCCCTAAGCACTTGATCCACATCTGCCACGGCATCTTCCAATGCAGACCATAGAACAGGGTGAATGGTAAAATGCACTGTATCCCATCTAGCCGAGCCAATTGAGCAAAGAAGGAACCGCGTCGGATGTACAAATCGTGACACAAGTGGATGAGGTCGCCGTCCAGTTCACCAGACAACACCCGTTTGAATTTGGTCCAGCCCTTCCGGGACAGACGAATGTTAGCCGGGCACGGTTGTGTAGGGTCCGCATCACAGATGTCTCCCACCTCCTCCATGATATCGACCTTATCCGCATAAACATGCAGGAAGACCTCGGGGGTCAAGCTGAGAAACGCCCGTACTATATGCTCCGTCATGGTCAGTACGTGAATGGTATCAGTCTCTCGTATTTATAGAGAGAAAAAGTTTATGACGTGAGATCAAAGGATCGGGTGGTCATGTACTGGGCTGACTGAGTCTAGCCGGATAATCAATGGCATCGTCGTCTGCCTCCGCTTCATTGCTAGGTTTGGTAATTTGTTCATTGGGTTCTGCCGCCGCTTCTCTCAGGGCACGAGCCCACTTCAACTGAACAGCTGACCGCTCGTCCGGTGTAAACAGCTGGTCCACGATAGGCACCACATTCTCGAAGGCTGTCTACAGATCGGGGTCTAGGGTGAAGCCTCGCGTGGGGTCTTGGTAACGGCCCAGGCGTGGGAAGAAGGGTCCACGGTGTACGTAGATGGCATTGTCTATGTGGATGAGGTTTCCGTCGAGCTCACCGCTCAACACCCGTTTAACTTTGGTCCAGCCGTCACGGTGTAGCGTAACCTTATTCTATACGGTCTTAGCGCGCGACCAGCAAACGGTCTTCAACGGTGGTGAGTTTATCTTCATAGACGTGTAACCCCACCTGGGGTGTAAGAGGAAGGATGGCTCGTAGGACTGGTGACATGGTTGATCCAATGACGAACGGTGAATGACACACACTCTGACTGTCTCTCGTATTTATGGTCAGGTCCCTCGCTGACATGGTTGACCCAATGACGAACGATGAATGACGCACACTGTGACTGACCCTCGTATATAGCGGTTGCACATAAGCGCATCTGCGGAGGCTCTGAAGAGCCGTTCTTTTTCTGTCGCTGTCGTTGACATTGTCACAGCGTCAGGGTCAAAAGGGCAAAGACCATTACTAGGCCAACGAGCCGTCGCTGGTTCCGGCGTGAGCGCTTGTGGTTCATAGTCCGGGCATCAAGGATGGCTGTCATAGTCCAGTAGTGGTGAGTGATAGCCCACCTCTCCATGGAGTGCACTCTGTCGAGGACCGCTTCTGTGAACTCTTTCAGGATCTGGCATCGCCACTCGTTGTCGTCGCCATCTGCATACATGGACCGAACCACTGCTCGGTAACCCGTGAGTGAATTAACCACGGTCGCATGCTGTAAAATGCGAGTCGCATAGACATGGGTGTCCGTCATGGCTCTGCAACCGTAGAAATGGGGGTGTGAGATCCAGTGGGACGTGTTTTATAGACCATGTCACACATGCGCACTTCTACGTAGCTCTACGGGTGTAGTCCGTGATACGTACTATTCTGATTGGTTAGTCAAAAAAGAGAGCAACAACAACAAAAATTACAGGTCAATCCATTTATTAGCCCCTCCATCACAGCACATCCTCGCTGGAGGAACCGCTATGGGTGTGTTTACATGCGGATGTTAAAGGTTAAAAGGTTAAAAGTTAAAGCTCATGTCAGCGGTTAAAGTTCATTTCCGGTCACGTGACAGTAAACATGGAAAAGTGAAGATGAGACCTGGGAGACGAATGCCACTGGTGATGTGATCACAGAGAGCCCGCCTATACCCACAATTCAGAAGAGCCTAGATATCCAGCCAGTCCCTAGCATTACTGTTGCCAGTCATACGCCTGACGACATCGACCATTTTCTGGAAGATGCAGTGGATGTTCCTAGCGATCTGTTACAGGACGCCCATCCTGTGAGTGACATCTATCGGCGCCAATGGCCCATGATACGGCACTGTTTCCACCGTGATCGCCCTATTCCAGATATCTACAATTTCCTACTGACCGACCTCGCCCGTCTACGCTGCTACGTGGAAGCCATCTTCAATGACCAAGCTACGGTCTTCAGATTGAATGTCGCTTTCGGGTACATCTTACGTCACAAAGAGACGGACCAGTTACGGTATTATTATGCCAGTAATAACAGCCATGTGTTTGACCAGCCGTTCACCATCATTAACCGGGCGTCGCTAGAGACGATGCTGGAGAAACTGGACACCGTGGATCCCTTGATATGGGCACAACGTCAACGCCCCAACACACAATGGGTCGTAGAAAGGGTCACCAATGTTACGTTCTCCGTTACCAAGCTGACCGACCACCCCTATCGGCTGAATGCGTCACCCTTGCACTGATGAATATCATAACATGCCGTATATACTCTCTATGTCTACATGCTGATCGTTGACTTGAGCTCAGTAAACACTTGTACCTAATGTGACGGTGCGTTAAATAATAAAACATGGTGTTTGATATTTCAATTTGTTTTGCTGTAAACATACTAAACATACCCAGGGCGGCTCCCCCAGCCTGGGTATGATGTAACATTGGGGATAATAAACTGTATTAACATTGCTGAACTTATTGTTATTCACGACAACCGCTATCCGCTATACTTGGATGAAATATATACCCCGATATGATATATTGCCCTTGCACACTTCCGAAACTTCCCTTTAACCCGCGCGCGCGGCCGGATAATCCGCGCGCTGCGTGCGGCTGGATAATGCGCGCGCTGCGGCCGGGCCAGACCGGGCCGGGGAAAATCCGGACCATACGTCTAAGGTCTAAGGAAAAATTGGAACTCTTCTGTGTTCGGAGGTAGTTTTTCTTGGTCATTCTGAAAACCGGAAATGACGTCACACACTTGCGCAGACCCACAAAACCACCTGACCTGCGCAGTAACCTACATGGATAAAAACCCGGATGTAAGATGAGTACCCTAATTTTACATGCACCCACCCATGCACAGGCCCCGATGAGCCCGTAGATCGATATTAGCCCTCACTAGACAGGGTTGATAGGAGTTTTCCCCTATTGTAGGAGTAAAGTCCGTGTTCCGCTTTTTATATTTTCTGGGGACAAATCCTCATTTTACATGCACCCACCCATGACTGGATGGCCCTGGAGGAGCGCTTCACTTTGACACCTCACTCGATCCAATCAGTCCATTAGGGGCCCCTCTCGCCCCTGAAGATTGCCGAACATTCTCACGAAAACCCACGTTTTTGGGGACTACTTTCTGTCCGCGGAGGCAGACCGCATCACCGCCAGACCGCATCACCGCGGAGGAATACATCCCCAAGGTCACGCCCGATTCGCGCAGTCCGGAAGTGACGTCATACTTGCGCAGAACACCCCTGCGCACACCTCCCCATGACCTCCCCAAAGATCACCACTTTCACTTTCTCGCGCATGCGCACTGAACCCAATAATCCTCGAAATCAGTACTGTATACTACTCGCGGCTTCTTTCCTCGGGACCCCGTCAATCGAGTTTCCGACGGTCACACCTCTGCAGAAACTAACGACATGGTGGGCAAGAAATTTTAGATGTTATTTAGTATGTTTGGTATATGATAAGTGATCTTGTAGTAGTATATAACAACCCGCAAAGCTCATATTTTCCAGGGAGGTAACTCTTGGTTCTTTTTTTCTGCCAGGGGGCGCTCTTGTAGGTATGACGTCACTTCCGGTCTGGGTGAATGGAGCGTGACCTGGGAACATGATAGGATATGTACTGACCTGTCTGTGGGGTTTTTCCACAATGTCGTTCACCTCCGTGTCTTTTCGGTCACCTCCGTTGTGGCTCCCCGAATTGCAACATTGTTGCACGTTCGCTACAATGTTGCATTTCCCGCCAGAATTTCGCTGTCGTCTGCTTGGGGTTGTCACGTGCCGAACACCTGACTCCCCAAATTGCAACATTGTTGCACGTTCGCTACAATGTTGCGAAGATGTCACGGAGATCACCAAAGAGACACGGAGGTGCCCGAAGACACACGGAGATCCCCGAAGGGGGCGAGAGGGGTCCCTAGTTTACCGATTGGGTCGTATGAGGTATCAATGTGAAGCATTCGTGAAGGGGCATCTGATGGGGTGGGTGTGGGGTTGAAATATCGTCATTCTGCGCATGCGCGGTAGACCAAGTCTATGGAAATAGACGTTTTGGGGTCTAGGGGAGTCCCTAGTGGTCCGATGGAGTCCAGTGTGGTATCAATGTGAAGCCTATGTGAGGGGGCATCCGATGGGCTGGGTGTGGGGTTGGAATATGGTCATTCTGCACATGCGCGGTAGACCAAGGGTATGGAAATAGACGCTTTGGGGTCTAGGGGAGCCACTAGTGGGTCGATGGAGTCGTATGAGGTATCAATGTGAAGCATTCGTGAAGGCGCATCCGACGGACTGGGTGTGGGGTTGAAATATCGTCATTATGCGCATACGCGGTAGACCAAGGGTATGGAAATAGACGTTTTGGGGTCTAGGGGGGTCCCTAATGGACCGATGGGGTCGAGTGAGGTATCAATGTGAAGCCTATGTGAGGGGGCATCCCACTGGGTGGATGTGGGGTCGGAATATCGTCATTCTGCGCATGCGCAATAGAGAAAGGGTATGAAAATAGACGTTTTGGGATGTAGGTGAGCCACTAATGAGCCGATGGAGTTGAGTGAGGTATCAATATGAAGCCTATGTGAGGGGGCATCCGATTGGACTAGGTTCTCGGCCGTTGTCCACATTCTGCGCATGCGCAGGCAGGGAATTCTGGGAAAAGGGTGTGGAAATAGACGTGTTAGGGTTTAGGTGAGCCCCTAATGATCCTATGGTGTCGTATGAGGTCTTATACAGACGTCACTTCCGGGTTTCACTAAAACTACCTTCGAACACAGAACAGTTCCAATGTTCCCCTTAGACGTAGGGACGCGGGTTATTCGGCCGCAGCGCGCGCGCGCGGGTTATCCGGAAGTGAGCGGCATCACCGGAAGTGCGCGGATGAATGTCGGATCAAACGGTCAAAGGTCACATCCAGGTCAAAGGTATATCTTGACGTGCATCGATATCCTGTCGAAGTATGCGTGGGTGGTACCCATCCGGACGAAAACGGGGGCGAATCTCATAGCGGCGTTCAAGAACATCTTCAAGACCGGGCGCAAACCCATGTATTTGCAAACCGACGAAGGCAAGGAATTCCTCAACAGACCGTTCCAACAGTTTCTGAAAGCCCAGAAGGTGTTTTTCTTCCATACGTACAACGAGACCAAGGCTTCCGTGGTGGAAAGGTTCAACAGGACATTCAAAGGCCGTGTGTATAAATATTTCACCTATAAGAATACAAGGCGGTACATCGATGTTCTCCCGAAACTTGTGAGTGGTTACAATCGAGCCTATCACCGGAGTATAGAGAGAGCCCCCATTACCGTCACCGGAGAATAGAGAATATCCGCAAGACTACTACACGGTGGAGCAGATTTTGAAAACGGAACGTCGGCGTGGCAAACTGTTTCATTTCGTCAAATGGCAAGGCTGGCCCAGTTCCTTCAATTCCTGGGTGGCGGCCAACCAGGTGAAACGACTATCAAGGCAGACACCACTACCGTCATCCTTCATTCCACATTCGGCCACGGTGCTATGGACAAGCAGCAGCTGCCTCTGAACACAGCGTCTCCCAAAACGCGCAAAGCGCAAGTGGGCTTTGTGGTGATATTGCTAACCCTGCTGAGTGTGTTGTGCGGAGGTGTGTTTTACGATGTAGTCTATGTCAGCACGCTACTTAACCAACTTAGAACTCCAGCTGTGAGTGGCAGTGAAACCAGTCTACAGATAGCACCAGTCACCTCCGTGATCGAAACGAGCCCAGTCATCACCACCACCACACCACGTGTACAAGACACAACGAGCTCCACACCGAGTATACAGTCAACACCTACACCAAGTACACCCACTACGTCTGAAAACCCACCGGATTTCATCCCTCACAGTGAACAGACAACGACGACCCACGTTGTACCCACCACCACCACTCCAGTTCACTCGTACCAAATTTACAAGAGCGGCTTACCACGACAGCGGATACACCTCGAATCATGGACCCTCGGTGGCAGCATCCCTTCACTTGCGTCATCGCAGGACCGACGGGTTCCGGCAAAACGCACTTCGTCAGGAAGCTCCTTCAACACGCCGACAGCATGATCACCCCAACCATTGCCCGAGTCGTGTGGTGTTACGGAGAATGGCAGGCAGCGTGCGCAGCAATGCCCCACATCACGTTCGTGGAAGGCCTACCTAACCTGGCCGATTTGGAACCGGACACCTTGGTGGTTCTGGATGATCTCATGGCGGAGACGGATGCGCGGGTCACCCAACTCTTTACCAAAGGCAGCCACCATCGACGGCTCACCATCATCTACATTGTGCAGAATCTGTTCAGTAAAAACAAAGAACATCGGAACATCAGCTTAAATGCTCACTACCTGGTGGTCTTCAAAAACCCGAGAGATACCACTCAACTGCACACCGTTTGCGTTGGAAGCCTTCAAAGATGCGACAACCCCTCAGCACGGGTATATGCTCTTCGACCTCAAGCAAGCCACCCTCGACCACCTTCGACTACGGACCGGCATCTTTCCCGGAGAGGTCCACCACGTGTACATGCAAAAATAATGTAAACACACCCACAGTGGCTCCCCCAGCTGGAGTGTGTGTTTGATGATGGGGATAATAAAAAGAATTAATACCACAGCATGGTTGGCTTTGTCTCTGTTCTCTGAGGTAGATAAAAAGGGCAGAGTTGTGGGTTCTGGCATTAGTTGTACATGATGTCTGCGCGAGTACGGAAGCACGCTCCGACGCTCCGTGTATTGAAGACGGCCCCACCCGAGTTGGTCCGAACCATTGTACGCGGTTCGGGCCCTGACCTTGTACGCTGTCTGTGCGAGATCGGGTACAACCTGTTAAAAGGCAACGTACCACTGACTCCGGCACAGAAGACCAAGTTGACCAAGCATAAGACAGGTCTCCGAACCTTAGTCCAGAAGCGAGTCTCTCAAACACAAAAGAAAAAGGTGTTACAGAAAGGCGGCTTTCTCGGGGCCATCTTAGCACCGTTGGCCGCTTCCGTGTTGGGTCCAGTATTGGGTGGACTCTTCGGCCGACAATGACCCACAGGAAAAAAAATGATCCTCGTCGAACCACGGTTCCTTCAAAACCTCCAATCGCCCTACCCTGTCCCACCTACGGTGAAGACCATAAACACCCTCGATGGAGAGATGCAACAGATCTTACAAAGACCGGGGTTAAGCGACAGTGAGAAAGTACAACGGTACAATGAGACGCTTCAACGGTACATGACGTTCATGGACCAATACAAAACCCTCTCTACCCCACCACCACCACCACCACCGCGTTACACACCGCCGACCTCAGCACCGCTCCAACAGCCGCCATTACCAGGGGTACCACCCACAGCCCCACAGTGGGTGGAAGACGAAGTGCTGAAGAATGTATCTGCATCGTTCAAGAAACAAGCTGGCCTGGTATTACAACGGATGAAACAGAATCCTAACATGACTTGGAATGATAAAGGCGAACTACTGGTACAGAATCAGGTGGTCCCCGGGAACCACATGACGGATTTAGTGAATGACCTGATGCGTAAACGCAGGTCGCACACGGATCCTCGAGGATGGGAGGTCTTCGCTCAAGGCTTGAAAGGCATGCATGTACCACAGGAATTGGTGGGGAACCCTCACCGCTGGGCCTTTATGCAGCGAACCCAGCAATCGACGAGTGGCCCACTACCTTCTTGGGAATCCGAATGGGAACCGGAGCCACCCCCCAAAACACCACCACCACAACGGGCACCTTCTTTTCAGACCTTTAAAAAACCATCCTTGATCAGGACACCCCACACTCCAGAGCCGTGACACGTAGCAAGTCACCGCGACGAACACGACGCCGGACACAACCGCCCAAGGCCTGGAACACCTATTAAAACCAACAGCAGCAGCAGGACAGCTCAGTCGCCATGTTTTACCTCACCCTACCCAGTAACAGTTCGCTGGATGTGTTTCCTGACAACACCTTGGCCAAGTACGTGACCCAGTTACCGCAACCGTTGCATTTACCTGGGCGCTGGGAATGTGGCCTCGTGGATATCCAATACCCTTACTCGTGGTACAACGTGCGAGCCAATGAAGTATGGTACGAGGTGACCTACGAAGGAAAAGACACCCGACTCACCCTCCCCGAAGGCCAATACGATACTCCCAATGAGTTCATGGGTGGGCTGTCAAGACTGTTGCATTATAAGGCTCTACGGGAGGTCACGAATACTTCAAAACCCATCAAATCCTTTCCCCTCAAGAATCACGTGGACTTCGATTACAACGCACACAACGACAAGGCACAGCTTATCGTCATCGCCAACGCGAGTGTCGTACTGAGTCCTATCCTACAGCAAATGCTGGGTTTCGATCTACAGACGTTCGCTGGTCCCACCGCCCACCAAGGCGAGATCCCGATGGATATGAATTCGGGTATGTACGGACTCTACGTCTACTCGGACGTGGTGGACAGCCACATCGTGGGCGATATCAACACACCTCTGTTACGGGTGGTGCCCATTAAAAAGACGTATGGAGATCAAGTCACCCACAGTTTCACCCACATGCTCTACCTGCCCGTACGACAAACCGACATCAACACTATCACGGTGGATATAAGAGATGACACGGGACGACCGGTGGCATTCGAACGCGGGAAAGTGGTGCTGACACTTCATTTTCGACAAGCACGTGCTCCCCACTTTGTATAATGAAGGTGCCTTACGAGTGCGATGCACGCAGCTATATGGACTATTATGCCCAACAGGCCGGCGGTGGCCTTCCGGTCTTTAGTGGTGCACGCATGCAACGAGGACATGGACTGGGGAACATACTCGGGAGCATCGTCAAAACGTTCCTGCCCTTGGTGACGCGTGGGGTGAAAGCAATCGGCAAACAAGCGGTATGCAGTGGACTGCAAGTCGCCGGTGATGTCTTGGGGGGTACGGCACCCAAAGAAGCCTTGAAACGGCGGGCCAAAGAAGCAGGAGGCGTCTTAGTGGCCAAAGCACAACACACCGTAGGGAATAAAAGACCTGCACCACCGAGACCACGCACCAGTCGACGACCGACCCAGCGACGACGCACATCGAAGACCCAGGATATCTTTTCTTAAAACATGTCCTTGATCCACGCAGAGTCCTGCCCCTCCACCAACAGTGAATTTGATTTGTGGACCGTCCCGCCCACACAGACCAGTGCCGAACAAGGATTATGGGTGGAGCATCTCCCGCTCTCCAGCATCAACGAAACAGGGCCCATCGAGTTCACCATCAGTAATGCGGATACGGCCTATGTGGATTTAGCCCATACATACTTGTATGTGAAAGCCAACATCGTCAATGGAGATGGCTCCAGAATCGTCGACCAAGCAACGGTGGGCCCGACGAATCTCTGGCTGCACTCGATGTTTCAACAGGTGGATATATTTCTCAGCGACAATCTCATCAGTGACTCGACCAACACGTACCCCTATCGAGCCTACATCGAGACGCTGTTGTCGCATGGGCGAGAGGCTAAAAAATCTCAGCTGACAGCCGCTTTATTCTACCAGGACACAGCCCAGCACATGGGCGTAGAGGACGACAATGTGGGATATAACAAACGGAAGGCTTTGACCGCGAACGGCGTCTCGGTGGATCTCATGGGTCGACTGCACGCAGACATCTTCATGCAAGACCGGTACCTCTTGAACAAGATCCCCATCAAAATCCGACTGATACGGGCGCCTCCGACCTTCGCCTTGATGGCCACTAACGTAGACGGGCATGCAGCTGACTATAAGATTGTCATCCAAGACGCAGTCCTGTATGTCCGAAAAGTGAAACCGAATCCAGCCGTTCAATTGGGACACCTCAAAGCCTTGGAAACAAAACCAGCCAAGTACCCTATCCGACGTGTGCAAACCAAAGTGTTCTCTGTGTCTGCTGGAAATATGAGCGCCAACAAAGAAAACCTGTTCCTGGGGGAACTACCCAAGCGATTGATCCTGGCCTGTGTGGAAAATACCAGTTTCAGCGGAGCCTACCCAAAGAACCCGTTTGACGTTAAACATTTCGGCATCAATTTTGTGGCCCTGCATGTGGATGGACAACAGGTCCCAGCCACGGCCTTAACACCGAACTTTGGGCGCGCGAATTTCATTCGAGCCTATCAGAGCCTGTTTACAGCCACCGGTCAAATCAACCAGGACGAAGGAAATATGATCAGTCGGGAGGACTACGCGAACGGATACACGTTGTTCTGTTTCGATCTGACCCTCATCTTAGAGAACGACCATCAGCTGGCCCTCGCCAAGCAAGGCAATTTACGGTTGGAAATCCACTTTGCACGAGCCCTCCGGAGCACCGTCAATGTGATCTGCTACGCCGAGTTTGACAACATCATTCAAGTGGACAAGGCGCGCAACGTCCTGTGTGACTTCTCCACCTAACATGGATACAGACCAGATAACCACCGTGCTGGAGAATGACCCAGAGACACGTATGGTCTTTCAAGGGGTGTTCGCCCGAGATGTGTTCCCATTAGACCGTATGTATCCTGCTGCTTACGTTCTCAACACGGACTCGATGGATCGGCCCGGTGAACATTGGGTGGGCGTGTACTTGACAGAACAGCAGGGCGAATACTTCGACCCGTACGGCCTGCCACCCCTCCATCCCGATTTAACAGACTTTATGGATCAAGGCACAGAGACGTGGTGTTGGAACAGTCAAACGTTGCAAAGCCTGGCCAGTAGCGTGTGCGGACAATATTGCTTGTTTTACCTGTACCATCGATGCCGGGGAAGACCCTTATCTACCATCGTACAGATGTTTAACGAGTACCCCAAGGCCGAGGACCGCGATGTACTCGCATATGACTGGGCCGCCCATCATTTCAATGTACAAGCCCCGTTCTGTGCTTAAGTTCTTTCAATGTACAAGCCCACCCTGTTCTGGGCTTAAGTTCTTTCAATGTTCAAGCCCCCTGTTCTGGGCAACAACAACAAAGATTACAGCGCCGGAGGCGCTCATGGATCCCCTGGAAAATCTTCTCCACGTGTCATGGTATAGCTCCGGTACCCTAAAAATTCCCACTTTTATACACCTACATAGAAGTACCCGGATGTAGGCGCGGACGTAGGCGAAAGCCTTCTAGTACCCGGATGTAGGCGCAGACGTGAGCGAAATTCTAGCACCCGTCCATTGGTTCTTTTATCGATCGCTCATTGGCTCTTTTTCTCGACCGCTGATTGGTCCAAATGGAACTGCCCATCCTTCCCAGGTTAATTTACAATCCCCTTTTTGGGTTCAAGCTCTGTATATCGATGCCGCAACAATGTTGCCGAACCTTGCCCAAAGGGAGACCTTTGACCTGGATGTGACCTTTGACCTTTTGAGCCGACATTCATCCGCGCACTTCCGGTGATGCCGCGCACTTCCGGATAACCCGCGCGCGCTGCGGCCGGGCCGGGCCGGAAAAAACCCCGGATGTTGAACATCCGGACCCTACGTCTAAGGGGAACATTGGAACTCTTCTGTGTTCGAAGGTAGTTTTAGTGAAACCCGGTAGTGACGTCTGTATAAGACCTCATACGACACCATAGGATCATTAGGGGCTCACCTAAACCCTAACACGTCTATTTCCACACCCTTTTCCCAGAATTCCCTGTCTGCGCATGCGCAGAATGTGGACAACGGCCGAGACCCTAGTCCAATCGGATGCCCCCTCACATAGGCTTCACATTGATACCTCACTCAACTCCATCGGCTCATTAGTGGCTCACCTACATCCCAGTTAAAACAAAAAAGTCACGCTATTAGAAAACAGTATCGCAACTATAGGAACAAGCTTAATCATATTTTAAAGACTGCCAAAAAAACCTATTTTCACGACAAATTTAATGAATGTAATAGCAACATTAAAGGGACATGGAAAATCGTTAACGAACTACTCAGTAGAAACAAAAAGTCTTCTCTGCCTCGAACTTTCATTATTGACGAGAAGGAAATAACCGACCCGCTTGTTATTGCAAACAAATTTAATGACTATTTTTGCTCCATCGCAAATACACTTTGTAATAAGATTCCCAATGTTAATTCAACGTTTACCGACTATCTCATTGGCAATTTTAATGATAATTTTGAATTCAAATCTTGCACTCCGTCTCAAATGTCCGAAATTATTTCCGAGTCAAAAAATAGTGCCGCTGGGATAGACGGTGTACGTATGTCTCTAGTTAAACTAGTTTCCGATTCCATCAGCATACCATTGTCTAATATTATTAATCTGTCTTTTCAAACTGGTGTTGTACCTGCAGAGTTGAAGATAGCCAAAGTGACCCCAGTTTTTAAATCTGGCAATGATAGGCTTTTGGAAAATTATCGACCTATCTCTGTGCTGCCAGCCTTCAGCAAAATACTAGAGAAAGTTGCGGCTATTGATGTTGTTGATTTCTTAGAAACGTTCTCTATACTCTGTTGCAATCAGTTTGGATTCAGGTCCAACCATTCTACTTTTCTTGCTTTACTGTCTCTTTATGAATCCTTAGTTGCGGCTAAAGAATCCAAATTATTTAGCATTATTTGCTTCTTGGATCTCTCTAAGGCATTCGATACTGTGAATCATGACATTTTACTTAGAAAGTTAGAATATTACGGTTTTCGTGATACCAGCAATCGTTGGTTTAAAAGCTATTTATCTGACAGATCTCAAACTGTTTCTGTTAATAATACTTCCTCTACTTTACAATCTATATCATGTGGTGTCCCTCAAGGGTCTATCCTGGGGCCATTGCTATTTATTATCTATTTAAATGACCTGATATCTGTTTCAAATGTCTTGAAAATTATATTATTCGCAGATGATACAAGTACAATGTTATCTCATCATAATCCTGCTGCACTTTTTCAAATGATGTCTGAAGAATTGTTGTTATTATATAATTGGCTTTCCAGTAATAAGCTCTCTTTAAATGTAACAAAAACGAAATTTATGCTTATCAAACCTAACTGTAAAACTAATAGTTCTTTCAAATCCAGTATTATCTATTATGGGGCACGATATAGAAAAGGTTGACAATTTTAAATTTCTTGGAGTTTATTTGAGTGAAAAACTAACCTGGACGAAACACATCAACGAAATATGTAAAAAGGTATCACGAAATTTGGGTTTGATAAATACAATTAAACATAGCCTAAATAAGAAAACTTTATATCTACTTTATTACTCGCTTATTTTCCCCTATCTTTCATATTGTAATATTGTTTGGGGCAACACCTTTTCCACGCACCTCAAGTCTCTTATTATCCTTCAAAAACGAGCAATAAGAATTATATCTCTCGTACATCCTCTAGAACATACTGCTCCGTTATTTTCCAGACTTAAAATATTGCCTCTGTTAGTTTTGAATCAGTATCTTATTTTGCAACTGTCTCATAAATTTATCCATCATAGATCACTTCTACCATCAATGTTTAATAATTACTTGACAAGATTAAGTGATATACACCAGTATCCCACAAGAGGTTCTGCTACGAAATTATATCGCTATCCATTTCGGACTTGTCTTTCTCTACACACAGCTAAAATCAAGGCTCCTAGGGAATGGAATAAATTGCCCTCCCATCTACAAATTTGCATATCAATTTCTCATTTTAAATACCTTCTTAAAGCCTTTCTACTAGCATCATAACCATTGCACATATTAGCCATATCTAATATAATAATGAGTAAATACATAGTCCAATATCATATTAATCCTTTATTCACTTTCTACCACTATGCTTTGTTTATAAGACTTTGTAATTCGTTGCCTCACACAAACATCTTAGAGATTGAATCAATGCATCTTTTCTGTTTATTTTTTGGGATATAACAAGCCCTTTGGGGTTTTCTCCCGCCACCCTAATATTTACGGAACTCATACTATGTGATATATTGTAACTTCTGCTTTTTTTCTTCATATATGTTGTATTTTGGATGGTGAATATGATACCAATACCAATACCAATACCAATACCAAAACGTCTATTTTCATACCCTTTCTCTATTGCGCATGCGCAGAATGACGATATTCCGACACCACATCCACCCAGTGGGATGCCCCCTCACATAGGCTTCACATTGATACCTCACTCGACCCCATCGGTCCATTAGGGACCCCCCTAGACCCCAAAACGTCTATTTCCATACCCTTGGTCTACCGCGTATGCGCATAATGACGATATTTCAACCCCACACCCAGTCCGTCGGATGCGCCTTCACGAATGCTTCACATTGATACCTCATACGACTCCATCGACCCACTAGTGGCTCCCCTAGACCCCAAAACGTCTATTTCCATACCCTTGGTCTACCACGCATGCGCAGAATGACCATATTCCAACCCCACACCCAGCCCATCGGATGCCCCCTCATATAGGCTTCACATTGATACCTCACTCGACCCCATCGGTCCATTAGTGGCTCCCCTAGATCCCAAAACGGCTATTTTCATACCCTTGGTCTACCGCGCATGCGTAGAATGACCATATTCCAACCCCACACCCAGCCCATCGGATGCCCCCTCACATAGGCTTCACATTGATACCTCACTGGACTCAATCGGACCACTAGGGACTCCCCTAGACCCCAAAACGTCTATTTCCATACCCTTGGTCTACCGCGCATGTGCAGAATGACGATATTTCAGCCCCACACCCATCAGATGCCCCTTCACGAATGCTTCACATCGATATCTCATACGACCCAATCGGTACAATAGGGACCCCTCTCGCCCCTTCGGGGATCTCCGTGTCTCTTCGGTGATCTCCGTGACATCTTCGCAACATTGTAGCGAACGTGCAACAATGTTGCAATTCGGGGAGCCAGGTGTTCGGCACGTGACAACCCCAAGCAGACGACAGCGAAATTCTGGCGGGAAATGCAACATTGTAGCGAACGTGCAACAATGTTGCAATTCGGGGAGCCACAACGGAGGTGACCGAAAAGACACGGAGGTGAACGACATTGTGGAAAAACCCTACAGACGGGTCAGTACATATCCTATCATGTTCCCAGGTCACGCTCCATTCACCCAGACCGGAAGTGACGTCATACCTACACGAGCGCCCCCTGGCGGAAGAAAAGAACCAAGAGTTACCTCCCTGGAAAATATGAGCTGTGCGGGTTGTTATATACTACTTCTTGTATTCCGTTTCTAATAACTACCGTTTGTTGAAACCAATACATGATTTCCATAGATCAGTCACAAGTCCTTATTTGTCCAATATCATCGATAACAAAGCAAAATACCGTATAACCCGAACAAAACGCTTGCTGATCAACGATAAATTTACTGTTTATTTACCCCAATATTTTCAGGCACCTGCAGTTTGAAACTCTTTGGGTAGTATTTGTAGCAATTGTTTTACGCTCAATGTACATAAGATTTTAAACTGGTTAAACTGATACAAATTAGGCAAATATGCGTTACACAAGTATATATTTGAAGAAAGGGGTCACATAAGCACAAAGAAGATAGTACGATAAGGGAATTTTGACCTATGCGTGGTGCTGTTTAAACCGAAACAAAATCAAATGTTTTAAAAATAATTGATTTTTAATGTAACGATAAGAGAAAATATATGTACACAATATATGAACGATCTAGGTCGATTGCTTTATGATAATAGTTATGAGATGAAATTGAAATCCTCGACATGTGCTATTTCGTGAAAAAGCTTTTGATCTCAGCAAACAAGACTTGACCACTGATACGTTGTTAGTGCATCACGTTCTGGCAAGAGAATATATATGTACACAATATGTGAAAGTTCTAGCTCGATTGCTTTATGATTATAGTTATGACTTGAAACTGAAATCCGCAACATGTGCTATTTCGGGAAAAAAAAAGTATAATTCGAGTGATTTAAAGACACATTTAGACACGAATGACCCCCTGGACCAAAAGGATTTTCCAGCGGTGGGGATACAATGAAGCAGATACATCAGCAGGTTAAATGGCGTTTTGGTCCAAGGGGTACTTCGTGTCTAAATGTGTGTTTAACTCACTCGAATTAGACTCTTTTTTCACGAAATAGCCCTTGTTGCGGATTTCAGTTTCGTGTCATAACTATAATCATAAAGCAATCGAGCTGGAGCTTTCACATATTGTGTACATATATTTTCTCTTGTCGTTACATTAAAAAAAAAACAATTATTTTCAGGACAATTTATTTTTTCCGATTTCAACCGTGCCACGTATATGCCAAAATTCCGCCATCTCCTTCAGGCATGTTAACACTGAAGCACTGAAAAAATAATCCTTAACATGTCATGGAATATTCCCCGACTATAACACCAGCGAAATATTCCTTGAATTCATTCCATAACATGGTATGGAATACTCCTTAGCATGGTATGGAATATTCATTGCTATGCCGTGGAATTTCCCGCTTTGTGCTATAGTCGGGGAATATCCCATAACTTTTTTCAGTTTAGTTGGAAATGCACGAGGAATGGCAAATCGAGTACTTCACAGTCTAAAAGCAGAGTAAAACTGCAACAATTATTGCCCAAAATAACTCATTACCACACTGCGGATACCAGGAAGCACTCGGGGGTGACAACTATGTTTCAGTATATCGGGACTTCGCCACTTTACTGGTACGCGTGGAATTTGTTCGAATATGCACACATATTTTCTCGTTTGAAACATTTTAATATAATTTCTCGATTCTATTAAAAACTTGGGTATTGTCACTTCCGAAAACATTTTATAATTACTGCATTATTGCAATTTACAGTGCACGGATGAAAATGTATTAGCAGTGACTATAGCTGCCAGATTATGGGTTAGTATACCCATCAGGACTGATAATGAGTCATTCCAGAATTGAAAAAAAAAATGTCAACTGTCAATTTTTTTCTTCAAATTTATTGTTTTAATAAATGAGAATTTGCCGTCAATTATCAACTTTTGATTCCAAGTTTGTAAGTGGGGGAAATGGAAAATTGTGACAATTGTTACTCAGACCTAAGATGTATGTGGAAGGAAAATGTTCAAAAGTTCAGAAGAGAAACCTCGTTTTGAAGGATCATGCGCAACAAAACCATTTGGTCCCGTATCGCGTGTTCTTGTGTTTTTGTCCTGGATTCGGGTTCGTGTCATCGTATGATAAACTGTGGGTTCGTTTGATCGCGGATTCGTAAAGTATTCCTATTCCTTCCAGTCTGTAGACTTGGCTGCAGGTGGTCGCTGCAGCCTTTCTGTCTTCAATCTCGGTATTCATCAGCGGCCACCAAATGACCACCCGTGCTACCGACTTCATACGTACTATCCCCGGGTATTCACTGTGTAGTTCCTTGAGAAGTGCTGGTCTCGGTGATGTGGGAATAATTATACTTGTTTCCCAGAGTAAACATCCTTGTTCCACACTGAGCTCATCATGTCTGCTGAAGTTGGGCCATATGTCCACATCGTGGACCTGATCAATGTGATCAAGCCAAGTTCCATGGCGAAGAGTAGAACACGTAGGAGTACTGGATCCGTTTTAGTTTCCCAGGCAATGTCATGTGCCGTGACCGATATTTGTGTGGTCAGTGTCTTTGTCAGAACCATTTCATCATTTTGTTGTGCTTTCTCAGTTGGCATCTCGCTTAAGGGTAGGCGCCACAGACCATCGGCATTGTCGTTCGACTTTGATATGCGGTATTGGATGCTGTACTAAAAAGGCGACAGAATCAGTGCCCATCTCTTGACGCGTGACGCTGCCATTTGTGGTGTACCAGTAGTATATAAACGGGAAATTGGGTCGTATTTACGGGCAGATAACTCTGTTTGAACAATTCCTGGTTATCTCTCCTGATTCGCACATTTCTGCCCCTAAATAAGACCCAATTTCCCCTTTTACTACTTTTATCACATTGACGTCACTATGACGTCACATCCGATCAGGTGACATCCGGATCACATCCGGATCAAAGGTCTCTTCCGGTCACGTGACGGCTCAGCAATAAGTCCCTACATTAGACCCCATGGAGTCGTAGCTGCCTTTACACCAATTTGCGATTATGTCTACATCCTCTTTCCAAGGTCAATGTGACCTCATATACACTTTCACAGAGAGGTGTCTAGGTGCCCTTTCGGCACTTGGGGCATTCCCGTGAACCGATTAACTACGGTATTCAAAATGGGTGTGTGCATGTAAAATTAGGATTGGAGTTGAACCTATAAAAAGCGGAACACTGACTCTACCCCTAAAATAGGGAAAACCCCTATCAACCAGGTCTAGAGGGGCTAATATCGGTCCTCGGCGGATCGGGGCCTGCCGAGAGAGGCAGGTTGAATTATAGAGGGTGTATGTAAAATTAGGATTAGGTTTGAACATATGAAAAGCGGAACATGGAGTTTACCGCTAAAATAGGGAAAACCCCTATCAATTAGGTCTGGATTGGGCTAATATGGCTTCCCGGTGGATCGGGGCCTGCCGAGAGAGGCAGGGTGGGCTAGTGGATGTATGTAAAATTAGGATTGGGACTGAACATATAAAAAACGGAACACGGACGTTACCTCGTTTTGAAGGATCATGCGCAACAAAACCATTTGGTCCCGTATCGTGTGTTCTTGTGTTTTTGTCCTGGATTCGGGTTCGTGTCATCGTATGATAAACTGTGGGTTCGTTTGATAGCGGATTCGTAAAGTATTCCTATTCCTTCCAGTCTGTAGACTTGGCTGCAGGTGGTCGCTGCAGCCTTTCTGTCTTCAGTCTCGGTATTCATCAGCGGCCACCAAATGACCACCCGTGCTACCGACTTCATACGTACTATCCCCGGGTATTCACTGTGTAGTTCCTTGAGAAGTGCTGGTCTCGGTGATGTGGGAATAATTATACTTGTTTCCCAGAGTAAACATCCTTGTTCCACACTGAGCTCATCATGTCTGCTGAAGTTGGGCCATATGTCCACATCGTGGACCTGATCAATGTGATCAAGCCAAGTTCCATGGCGAAGAGTAGAACACGTAGGAGTACTGGATCCGTTTTAGTTTCCCAGGCAATGTCATGTGCCGTGACCGATATTTGTGTGGTCAGTGTCTTTGTCAGAACCATTTCATCATTTTGTTGTGCTTTCTCAGTTGGCATCTCGCTTAAGGGTAGGCGCCACAGACCATCGGCATTGTCGTTCGACTTTGATATGCGGTATTGGATGCTGTACTAAAAAGGCGACAGAATCAGTGCCCATCTCTTGACGCGTGACGCTGCCATTTGTGGTGTACCAGTAGTATATAAACGGGAAATTGGGTCGTATTTACGGGCAGATAACTCTGTTTGAACAATTCCTGGTTATCTCTCCTGATTCGCACATTTCTGCCCCTAAATAAGACCCAATTTCCCCTTTTACTACTTTTATCACATTGACGTCACTATGACGTCACATCCGATCAGGTGACATCCGGATCACATCCGGATCAAAGGTCTCTTCCGGTCACGTGACGGCTCAGCAATAAGTCCCTATATTAGACCCCATGGAGTCGTAGCTGCCTTTACACCAATTTGCGATTATGTCTACATCCTCTTTCCAAGGTCAATGTGACCTCAGATACACTTTCAAAGAGAGGTGTCTACGTGCCCTTTCGGCACTTGGGGCATTCTCGTGAACCGATTAACTACGGTATTCAAAATGGGTGTGTGCATGTAAAATTAGGATTGGGGTTGAACCTATAAAAAGCGGAACACGGACTCTACCCCTAAAATAGGGAAAACCCCTATCAACCAGGTCTAGAGGGGCTAATATCGGTCCTCGGCGGATCGGGGCCTGCCGAGAGAGGCAGGTTGAATTATAGAGGTGTATGTAAAATTAGGATTAGGTTTGAACATATAAAAAGCGGAACATGGAGTTTACCGCTAAAATAAGGAAAGCCCCTATCAATTAGGTCTGGAGGGGGCTAATATGGCTTCCCGGTGGATCGGGGCCTGCCGAGAGAGGCAGGGTGGGCTAGTGGATGTATGTAAAATTAGGATTGGGACTGAACATATAAAAAACGGAACACGGACTTTACCCCTAAAATAGGGAAACCCCCTATCAACCAGGTACAGAGGACCTAATGTCGCTTTCCAGTGCATCGGGGCCTGCTTTGAGAGGCAGGGTGGGTTAGTGGGTGTATGTAAATGTAGGAATGGGATTGAACATATATAAAGCAGAACACTGACTTCACATCTAACCCATGGGGAATCATACAGGGAAGTGGGTATTGTGGCATCTGCAGGGTTGCATGTAAGATTAGGATTTGTCCAGAAAATAAAAAAAGCGGAACACGGACTTTACACCTAAACCATGGAGAATCATGGATGTTTTGCGGTTCAAACCATCCCTGGTCCAAACGAACTCTCGCTGTTACACCTTAACACCCTATCATAACGCCAAAAACGCCCTAGCATACTGGTTTTTTCTTTCTGGAAAACCCCTGTTCTATTTACAGATTACTCGGGAGTAGTAGAGAACGGGAAGTTTCGGAGGTGCAATGAAGAGCGTTTGGGGAGGGCCTTTTCCATCCGGCTATCTGGTATAGTTACTTTAGCGTATGAGAAGGAGGAGAGGGAGTGAGGAGGAGGAAGGAGTGGGAAGTGGCCATGATGGCAGGGTTGCATGTAAAATTAGGGTTTGTCTCGAAAATATAAAAGGAGAACACGGACTTTACACCTAAACCATGGGGAATCATGGGCGTTTTGGGGTCCACTATTGCTACGATTGGGGCGTGGGATCTGTGACGTCATTGGCGACGTCATCAGTACGAGTAGCACCCAAAGTGGGCATTTTAGGTGTGTGAAGGAAGGTGTTTGAGGTAGAGATGGACCATCCGTGGTCCGAATGCGTCGTCTGAGGTGTCATCTTGTAGCAACGCCCGCCAACGCCAAGCTTAAAGCTTCAACGCCCTAGTGAAATAGCTCAGGAGCTCTAATTTTCCAGATATTCCATGGAATTGTCACTAATTTATCGAAATGCAGTGACGCCCGTCAACATATAAAAAACGGAACACGGACTTTACCCCTAAAATAGGGAAACCCCCTATCAACCAGGTATAGAGGACCTAATGTCGCTTTCCAGTGCATCGGGGCCTGCTTTGAGAGGCAGGGTGGGTTAGTGGGTGTATGTAAATGTAGGAATGGGATTGAACATATATAAAGCAGAACACTGACTTCACATCTAACCCATGGGGAATCATACAGGGAAGTGGGTATTGTGGCATCTGCAGGGTTGCATGTAAGATTAGGATTTGTCCAGAAAATAAAAAAAGCGGAACACGGACTTTACACCTAAACCATGGAGAATCATGGATGTTTTGCGGTTCAAACCATCCCTGGTCCAAACGAACTCCCGCTGTTACACCTTAACACCCTATCATAACGCCAAAAACGCCCTAGCATACTGGTTTTTCTTTCTGGAAACCCCTGTTCTATTTACAGATTACTCGGGAGTAGTAGAGAACGAGAAGTTTCGGAGGTGCAATGAAGAGCGTTTGGGGAGGGCCTTTTCCATCCGGCTATCTGGTATAGTTACTTTAGCGTATGTGAGGAGTAGGTGGAGGAGGAGGAGGAGAAGGAGGAGAAGGAGTGAGGAGGAGGAAGGAGTGGGAAGTGGCCATGATGGCAGGGTTGCATGTAAAATTAGGATTTGTCTCGAAAATATAAAAGTAGAACACGGACTTTACACCTAAACCATGGGGAATCATGGATGTTTTGGGGTCCACTATTGCTACGATTGGGGCGTGGGATCTGTGACGTCATTGGCGACGTCATCAGTACGAGTAGCACCCAAAGTGGGCATTTTAGGTGTGTGAAGGAAGGTGTTTGAGGTAGAGATGGACCATCCGTGGTCCGAATGCGTCGTCTGAGGTGTCATCTTGTAGCAACGCCCGCCAACGCCAAGCTTAAAGCTTCAACGCCCTAGTGAAATAGCTCAGGAGCTCTAATTTTCCAGATATTCCATGGAATTGTCACTAATTTATCGAAATGCAGTGACGCCCGTCAACGCCCGTCGTTACGCCTTAACGCCCTATATGTACGCCTTAACGCCCGTCTCAACGCCTTAACGTCCTATCCCAACGCCCTAGCGCACATAGACCAGTCAATCGGCGGGCTGAGGAAGTAACCAATCAGTGCAGCCATGAGGGCATTCACAGCGTACACACCGCGACATGTAAAAGCATGTAACAAAATGTAGCACTATATATGACTCATTATGTTCATCATAATCAACGTTGGTCAGGATGGCCGAGTAGTCTAAGGCGCCAGTCTTAAGTGCTGGTCCACATATGGGGCGGAGCTCTTGGATCGCAGCTCTTGGAGCTCGGAGATCTTGGAGTCTGAGCTTGGAGCTCTTGGAGCTCAGAACTCAGAAGGGGCGTCATCGTACGCATGCGCACGCACCTGTGATGCACCCGCAACCTGGTGTACCCTATGCCATACGGGTTATAGGGTAAAGGGTGCACAACAGGGGTATCTGGGGTCACATTGACCTTGGAAAGGGGATGTAGACATAGGGATCGCAAATTGGTGTAAAGGCAGCTACGACTCCACCGGGTATAATGTAGGAGATTATTGCTGGGCCGTCACGTGACCGGAAGTGACCTTTGATCCGGATGTGACCCGGATGTCACCTGATCGGATGTGACGTCATAGTGACGTCAGTTTGATAAAAGTAGTGAAAGGAGAAATTGGGTCTTTATAGGGGCAGAAATGTGCAAACCAGGAATTGTTCAAGCAGAGTTATCTGCCCCTAAATGCGACCCAATTTCCCGTTTATATACTAAGGTACCCTTAGATGGTGAGAGCAGATTCAGCAATGGACGGTGATCCGTCACTAGTGTAAACTTGCTATCCGGCAAGTACTATCGAAATTTGGTGACTCCGAAAATGATTCCGAATCTTTCTTGTTGTTCATTTCCATCAATTTTTTACTGGAGCACTGTGCCAACGCGTCGCATACCAAGATGATGTGCTTGTCCGGAACGTGATGCACTAACAACGTATCAGTGGTCAAGTCTTTTTTGTTGAAATCAAATGCTTGCCGATGCATCTGATTCCATCTGATTCCATATGACCTCTTCAGGAGGTCATATAGAGGACCTAATCTGGTTGCTAGGTTCTGCGACACATTTTGCCGTTGTAGTCCATAATGGATGGCACAAACTTCGTCCATAATTTGGTGTTGCCCGTCTTTGTCGATGGAGACGGCAAAGTATTCAACTTTCGGCAAGAAAAAATTTCACTTGATGCACTGTAATCGAATGCCTTATTCCTCTAGTGTCTTCAGAACACGTAGAAGTTTGCGCATGTGATAGTCCCGGTCACAACCGGTCACCAGTATGTCATCGAAGTACGAAAATGCTCCTAGAATACCTTTCAGTGTAGTCTCTATTTCTCGTTGGAAAAAAAGAAGGGCCGTGCTGATTCCATATGGAAGGCGCCGATACATATACAATCTCTTGCTTATTATTATCGTGGTCAAGGGCCGCGACGCTTCCTTCAGCTTCAGTTATTGATACGCTTGGTGTAAATCGAGCTCCGTCAATTCTTGATCTCCGTTGAAGATGGCCAGTAATTCCTCCATTTTTGAAATGGGGTAGCTATCCAGACTGACATAGCTACTTTGTAGTCACCTCATAGTGGTATATCTCCATTAGGCTTCGCAAACAGAACTACTGGTGTTGCCAGTGTCAGTATTTCACTTTCTAAAATGATGTCTTCTGCCTCCAATCTGTCGATTGCAACTTCCACTTTATCGTGAAGAGCGAATGGAACAGATCTTGCTTCGCAGAATACAGGTTTTGCATCATCCATTAAGTCATCCACCTTTCAGATGCCCCACTCAATCCCGGAATAACTCGGGGAATGCACTCTTTAATTGCTGTGCAAACTGCTCGGGGCACTGGTGACGAAGTTAATTTCCACAATTTTGCCGATCAATTTTTCCACGGATCTAGGTGTTGAAGCCAGTCTCTACTAGCTAACGATGGTATTTTACTTTGGACTACGAGGAGTTTGAATTCCTGCGTTTTTTCCATCGCCGACAGAAACATTAGCGGTCACTTGTGCTTTAACTGGAATTAATTGACCACAATATGCGGGGTGTTTTGCTGGACTTGGCTGGATTTCCATGTTCTGGAAAACACCTGTATTTGCCTGTTCCTTGATAACGGTCAATGGTGAACGGTATCTGCCTCAAATCGAATTGTTTTTCCGTTGACATGTACTTTGTTCGACTGTGTGTTGTCGGAGTGCTGATTGAAGAGATTTCAAATAAATCCTGCAGATTCAAATAACTGGTATCTTTAAATCTTTAACATACTTAGCCTTCTGCCTGCTTTCAGGTTATGAAATTTGAGGTCTTTAAGACGACAGGGCTTGTGCGCGTGATCTCAGTCGTCTCAGACACAGGGATGGTCTTCATAAAACCTATACAATAATAGTTTCCAAGGTCCGGATTCTGAGATTTCTCGAAGTCTTGACAACCTCTTTAAATGAGAGAGGATACAACGAAAACGAAGTTCAATGTCTGTTGAATATTAAGCCGATTTATTGTAAATTCATTCCACCTAACTTAGGAATGACCGGCATCATTTGGCAGGCAGACTGGCACAACTTCATCAACATCAGTCCATTCTGTAAACAGTCATTTTCGGAACTGGAGATAGCAATAACTATTTATCGGAGACATGAGCCTCTGTGAGACCTGATGGTTCAGCCATCAGAGAGACCTGGTGTTACTAGTCTGACTATATGTGCCGTTCATTCCGTTATATACATAGCTAGACGTTACAATGTCAATTTAACCCGGCATAAATGTCCTTACAAATTCGGTACAATTATGACTAGCAAATCACAAAACTGTCGCATTGTATAAATTTATTTGTCAAAACCAAGGTTAAATCATTACACTTACATGAACGGTTTCTATGTTATCTGTATAAATTTGAACTTACATAACTGATTCTCACAAATAGTTGTGTATGCAATAACCGACCTAAAGGGTCATGGAATAGTATTTCGGAAATAGGTTTGTCAAAACACATCACAATATCAAGGTCGCATGCACACAGATTTATATAAAATTGGTAAATGAAAAGTCAGAATTTATGCATTTATATGGTGGCCCAGAATCGATATTTCACAAGGTGTAGCCGTACGGGTTACCAAATAAGCTATGTCAAGGTGTACTTCTTTATTACACCTTCTGCATACAGCAATTTATGATGGCAATTTGGGACGTATTGTTGTGGAGAAGTGCACCGGATGGCAGCCTTTGACTCTTCCTATGGCTTGGTGGGGTAGGCTTTGGAAGTTTTGTTGAAAAATTCGATATGTTTGATGTGCCTTGTCAAATGTAAGACATCCTGTGCCTGATTGGTTCATTTAATAACCCAGCCACGGATGTCCGCTCTATTATCGTGCGTTTTTTTGTTTTTTTGTTTTTTGGAATGTATAAAAAAGAATTCCACGAAATGACATGAAAACTGACCCGACGATTGCTGAGGTCGCCAACTTTCTTCCCTTAAGAATTCCATCGATGACGTTAATCCTCTGACAGTCCTCTGCTGAGCGTTTTAGCCTTGTGACACATGCAATTATGTCTCCATCTGGACCCCCTACATCCGACCGTCGCCAGCCGGTGAAACGGTGGTCAGCCGGTGAGGCTATTTTCGCAACACAGGTGAGATGGTGTTAGATATTTGGATTTCTTTCACATCTCTTCTGAGGTCATGGGCAATATTAATGGATATTCATTCATGGGAAATAACAGTCGTCATTTCAATCGTTCGGTTACATATCAGAACGCCTTGTACTTAAAGATATCGTACGAACACGCGGAGCGATGCTGTTTTCTAGCGAAGTTTCGTTTTCAAACTGTTCTTATCGCTAATTACTGACACTTATGGATGCATATTAATATGCGTAATTATTCCCTATTCAATGCTCTTTGTATGTCACCCAAACTTCGATGGATTTAATTGGCGTAAGCATTGATATTAATTAAAAAGTCACACGGTGTGCGTCTATCCATGCTACGGTGAACAGCACGAGCATGCTACGCACTTTTCTTGATGCTGTTCACCGTAGCCTGGATAGATGCATATGGTGTGACTTTTCCAATAATATCAGTATTTACGCGAATTAAATTCATTGAAGTTTGGGTGACATACAAAGAGCATTGAATAAGGAATAATTACACATGATAATCTATTCCGATTAGTGTCAGTTATTAGCGGTACGAACAACTTTAAAACTTCGCTCGAAAAAAGCATCGCTCTCCGTGTTTGTATGATATCTTTAAGTACAATGCGTTCTGCTACGTAACTGAACGATTAAACTGACGTCTGTTATTTCCCTTGAATAAATATCCATTAATATTGCCCATAACCTCACAAGATATGTGACAGAAATCCAAATTGCTAACACCACCTCGCCTTATTGCGAAAATATGCCCCACCGGCTGACCACCGTTTCACCGGCTGGCGACGGTCGGATTTAGGGGATGATCTGTACCTTGTACATCTGTTGAATGTACACCGTGCTATGATTACATTTTGATGGTGGGTTCAATTGATCAGAGTTTCTTTATTATAGCACTGTAACCTGCCCCTCACACTTTGGCGGGAGCGAATAAATTGTGAGCCAGTTTGTACCAATCATCCCCAAAACTAGAAATAAGAATATGCGTTCTCCTTGTGGGGCATCACTTATTTGATTTGCCTCCATGCAGGAGTGAAATCTTTCAGCAAAAGTTTGAAAGTCTTCTCGCTTACCAGTAAAGAGAATTGGTACTGCGAAACCCGTGGCATGTTGCTGTGGTTCGTTTCCCATTTCGTTGTTTGATTTCGAAATTCAATGTAGCTGTAGGATGTACAGAGGAAAAACACTGGAAGGTCAGTTTAGTTTTCCGTCTAAAACACAAGGCAGGCAATGACTGGCGTGGTTTGCAAAGTCTGTAGACACTTGGCTTCAATACTTCGTCACCAATCTATTGTGTACTGACATCAAAGACAAGAATTTCACGATAAAAGAACAGAGTGTATTCTCGAAACATCTACAGCATGATAGGGGTCATTTCAAACTCGCCTCGTGCTAACGTACTATAGTGCATTTCAATACTGCAGCCACACATGCATTACGTAAGCCACTATAACGTATTTCATACTGCGCATAATACATGTATATAACAGGTTCGTATGTTATTATCGTGCGTTTTCGTCTTTTATCGTGGTTTCGTCTTTTATCGCGTTTTCGTCTGTTACTATCGTGGGTTCGTGTCTTATTATCGTGTTTAGTCTGTTGTTATAAGTTCTTATGTTATTATCATGTTTTCTTCTGATGTTATCGTGGATTCGTATAGTATCCTTTGTTTGTCTATTAATTTCGCAGGTTCGTGTCGTGGGTTCGCGTTTATGGCATGACGCTTTCCCTTCTCGACCATCATAGTTCTCCGAGTGAACGTGTCTCAGCGATCTTTGATTGTCACTGTCCATATGAACATCACCTGAGAACTTGTGTTGCTGAGTCTTTCTATTGCCCTACATAGTTTGAATATACCGAAATAGATCCACTGCATTGGATATAATACGACAAGTGAGTGAATCTGATTTAACGTCGCTTTCAATATAATATGATGAGCTATAACGTCCTATCCCAACGCCCTAGCGCACATAGACCAGTCAATCGGCGGGCTGGGGAAGTAACCAATCAGTGCAGCCATGAGGGCATTCACGGCGTACACACCGCGACATGTAAAAGCATGTAACAAAATGTAGCACTATATATGACTCATTATGTTCATCATAATCAACGTTGGTCAGGATGGCCGAGTAGTCTAAGGCGCCAGTCTTAAGTGCTGGTCCACATATGGGGCGGAGCTCTTGGATCGCAGCTATTTGAGCTCGGAGATCTTGGAGTCTGAGCTTGGAGCTCTTGGAGCTCAGAACTCAGAAGGGGCGTCATCGTACGCATGCGCACGCACCTGTGATGCACCCGCACCCTGGTGTACCCTATGCCATACGGGTTATAGGGTAAAGGGTGCACAACAGGGGTATCTGGGGTCACAGTGACCTTGGAAAGGGGATGTAGACATAGGGATCGCAAATTGGTGTAAAGGCAGCTAGGAGCTTATTGCTGGGCCGTCACGTGACCGGAAGTGACCTTTGATCCGGATGTGACCCGGATGTCACTTTATCGTGAAGAGCGAATGGAACAGAATACAGGTTTTGCATCATCCATTAAGTCATCCACCTTTCAGATGCCCCACTCAATCCCGGAATAACTCGGGGAATGCACTCTTTAATTGCTGTGCAAACTGCTCGGGGGCACTGGTGACGAAGTTAATTTCCACAATTTTGCCGATCAATTTTTCCACGGATCTAGGTGTTGAAGCCAGTCTCTACTAGCTAACGATGGTATTTTACCTTGGACTACGAGGAGTTTGAATTCCTGCGTTTTTCCATCGCCGACAGAAACATTAGCGGTCACTTGTGCTTTAACTGGAATTAATTGACCACAATATGCGGGGTGTTTTGCTGGACTTGGCTGGATTTCCATGTTCTGGAAAACACCTGTATTTGCCTGTTCCTTGATAACGGTCAATGGTGAACGGTATCTACCTCAAATCGAATTGTTTTTCCGTTGACATGTACTTTGTTCGACTGTGTGTTGTCGGAGTGCTGATTGAAGAGATTTCAAATAAATCCTGCAGAATCAAATAACTGGTATCTTTAACATACTTAGCCTTCTGCTGCTTTCAGGTTATGAAATTTGAGGTCTTTAAGACGACAGGGCTTGTGCGCGTGTGATCTTTAAGATGTTTTAACGCATTAGTCGTCTCAGACACAGGGATGGTCTTCATTATACCTAAACAATAATAGTTTCCAAGGTCCGGCTTCTGAGATTTATCGAAGTCTTGACATCCTCTTTAAATGAGAGAGGATACAACGAAAACGAAGTTCAATGTCTGTTGAATATTAAGCCGATTTATTGTAAATTCATTCCACCTAACTTAGGAATGACCGGCATCATTTGGCAGGCAGACTAGCACAACTTCATCAACATCAGTCCATTCTGTAAACAGTCATTTTCGGAACTGGAGATAGCAATAACTATTTATCGGAGACATGAGCCTCTGTGAGACCTGATGGTTCAGCCATCAGAGAGACCTGGTGTTACTAGTCTGACTATATGTGCCGTTCATTCCGTTATATACATAGCTAGACGTTACAATGTCAATTTAACCCGGCATAAATGTCCTTACAAATTCGGTACAATTATGACTAGCAAATCACAAAACTGTTGCATTGTATAAATTTATTCGTCAAAACCAAGGTTAAATCATTACACTTACATAAACGGTTTCTATGTTATCTGTATAAATTTGAACTTACATAACTGATTCTCACAAATAGTTGTGTATGCAATAACCGACCTAAAGGGTCATGGAATAGTATTTCGGAAATAGGTTTGTCAAAACACATCACAATATCAAAGTCGCATGCACACAGATTTATATAAAATTGGTAAATGAAAAGTCAGAATTTATGCATTTATATGGTGGCCCAGAATCGATATTTCACAAGGTGTAGCCGTACGGGTTACCAAATAAGCTATGTCAAGGTGTACTTCTTTATTACACCTTCTGCATAAAGCAATTTATGATGGCAATTTGGGACGTATTGTTGTGGAGAAGTGCACCGCATGGCAGCCTTTCACTCTTCCTATGGCTTGGTGGGGTAGGCTTTGGAAGTTTTGTTGAAAAATTCGATATGTTTGATGTGCCTTGTCAAATGTAAGACATCCTGTGCCTGATTGGTTCATTTAATAACCCAGCTACGGATGTCCGCTCTATTATCGTGCGTTTTTTTTTTTTTTTTTTTTTTTGGAATGTATAAAAAAGAATTCCACGAAATGACATGAAAACTGACCCGACGATTGCTGAGGTCGCCAACTTTCTTCCCTTAAGAATTCCATCGATGACGTTAATCCTCTGACAGTCCTCTGCTGAGCGTTTTAGCCTTGTGACACATGCAATTATGTCTCCATCTGGACCCCCTACATCCGACCGTCGCCAGCCGGTGAAACGGTGGTCAGCCGATGAGGCTATTTTCGCAACACAGGTGAGATGGTGTTAGATATTTGGATTTCTTTCACATCTCTTCTGAGGTCATGGGCAATATTATTGGATATTCATTCATGGGAAATAACAGTCGTCATTTCAATCGTTCGGTTACATATCAGAACGCCTTGTACTTAAAGATATCGTACGAACACGCGGGGCGATGCTGTTTTCTAGCGAAGTTTCGTTTTCAAACTGTTCTTATCGCTAATTACTGACACTTATGGATGCATATTAATATGCGTAATTATTTCCTATTCAATGCTCTTTGTATGTCACCCAAACTTCGATGGATTTAATTGGCGTAAGCATTGATATTAATTAAAAAGTCACACGGTGTGCGTCTATCCATGCTACGGTGAACAGCACGAGCATGCTACGCACTTTTCTTGATGCTGTTCACCGTAGCCTGGATAGATGCATATGGTGTGACTTTTCCAATAATATCAGTATTTACGCGAATTAAATTCATTGAAGTTTGGGTGACATACAAAGAGCATTGAATAAGGAATAATTACACATGATAATCTATACCGATTAGTGTCAGTTATTAGCGGTACGAACAACTTTAAAACTTCGCTCGAAAAAAGCATCGCTCTCCGTGTTTGTATGATATCTTTAAGTACAATGCGTTCTGCTACGTAACTGAACGATTAAACTGACGTCTGTTATTTCCCTTGAATAAATATCCATTAATATTGCCCATAACCTCACAAGATATGTGACAGAAATCCAAATTGCTAACACCACCTCGCCTTATTGCGAAAATATGCCCCACCGGCTGACCACCGTTTCACCGGCTGGCGACGGTCGGATGTAGGGGATGATCTGTACCTTGTACATCTGTTGAATGTACACCGTGCTATGATTACATTTTGATGGTGGGTTCAATTGATCAGAGTTTCTTTATTATAGCACTGTAACCTGCCCCTCACACTTTGGCGGGAGCGAATAAATTGTGAGCCAGTTTGTACCAATCATCCCCAAAACTAGAAATGAGAATATGCGTTCTCCTTGTGGCATCACTTATTTGATTTGCCTCCATGCAGGAGTGAAATCTTTCAGCAAAAGTTTGAAAGTCTTCTCGCTTACCAGTAAAGGGAATTGGTACGGCGAAACCCGTGGCATGTTGCTGTGGTTCGTTTCCCATTTCGTTGTTTGATTTCGAAATTCAATGTAGCTGTAGGATGGTCCGTGTAACCTTGCACAATTCAATTTTCGTTTTTTGTTTTTGTGTTCTCAAAATCAAAAATTGAAAATTGACCGTCAATTTTCAATTTTCGTTTTTTGTTTTTGTGTTCTCAAAATCAAAAATTGAAATTTGACCGTCAATTTTCAATTTTCGTTTTTCGTTTCACTTGTCCCAAAAATGAAAATCAAATAATGAAAATTGCCTCGACTTGTCCGTTTTTCGTTTTTTGATTTTAACTTTGACTCGTCAATGTTAACTGCGCACGCGCAAGACTTATGATGTCACTTTCGGTTCGCGGAGTAGTATGGAAAGCGCAAATCGGATTGTTTAGGCAGGTGTGGAGCATAATATGGAAAAACAGTAGGGGGCAAGATGTGGGAGTTTCACTACACTATAGATCCCTGGAGCCAGGCATTCGAGCTAGAATATAATGGGCCAACTGCGCATAAGCGAGTAGGCAATCGTGCAGCAGGTGTGAAGCATTATATGGAGAACAACGGGGTTGATACACATGGGAGTTTCATTAAAGTAGGGTAGTATAATAAATACGTGGGTACCCTAATCACATCTTCATTTATCTAGCCAATTTCTACGTTCCCACTTCGAACTTCACTTGATATATCTGGACCCCTTCAATGTTCAAATAACTTATAAATAGACACGAGACGTCACTGACCTCGAAAACATTTGAAATTCGAAATGGGTCGCACAAGAGCGTTATTGATTGGCTGACCTAATTAGTGGGCACCTTATTAGGAGGAAAGACGCCGCTAATAGAGGATGATGTCACTCAACGTGGCTTCATTCGCAATCGATGTACGCTCTGATTGGTTCTTCTGTCGTTAGTAGGTGAAATTTACACCTCGGATTTTGAACACTGAAGGGGTCAGATGAATCAAGGCAGGTTCGAAGTGGGAACGTAGAAATTGGCTCGATAAAATGAAGATGCCTAATCATAACCCCAAGGAAACTTCCCACGTCGATGCGTTGAAGCGTTTGACACCCACACTTGCGTTGAAGCGTTTTTGACGCTGAACGTTGACGAGCATCTGAACGCTCCAACGATCCAGGTCCCAAAAATAGAGAATGAAGATTGGACCTGAAGCGTTGAAACATTCAGACGTCTGACATCAAACGTGGCGATTGTGTGCTTGTTTGAAATGGTGGTTTACGGGCCGCATACTTACTCTTATTGGTATTAAATCTTTGTTGGTATCTTTATAAATACTATATTTCAAATCAATAGCAAATAGCGGTTGTCTGCATGAATGCTGTTCGCTTTTGTAGCGCTCTACACATCTATTTTTAGAAATGAGAAAATCTAAGACTGCGTTCTGATTGGCTCAGGCCTCAAGGCCAATAACCATTGAGAACAGCGGGATGCCACATATCCAGACCTGTCTGGTGCATCTTCACAAGTCCAGGTAAATCGTGAATCCCCGCACATAGACTGCAGTACTCTCTGTTAATTCAAGATATTAACAGACAGTGATAATGTACTGTTCCAGCTGTCTCCCCTTCAGAGATTGGTCATTCGACTCCGCCATTTCAAACTAAGACGAGCATTTTCATTGGATCACTATTTATAGGAGCCACCCCAATCTTCATACACAGCCACGTGACTGTCTCAGTTGACCGATGACATAGCGCGGCATCGTTTTCGATTTCAAAATCTGGCGTATAACTGGGAAAATGTTGTTGTTGCTGCATCAGCCTATCATTGGCCCTCCGTAGAAGGATCCAATACTATAGGCTATCCCCGCATAGGGTTTACTTGGACATTTTTGGTGATTCGAGTGAGTTCTTGAGTCGTTGCCTCAATCTCGAACATTTCATCCCCGAGGTTATTTTGAATTAGCATGTCGGTATCCCAAGCCGGCGGTTTTTGCCTTGACTCTCGATGTCGATTTCAGCCTGACATCAAAGTTATGCCAGCGATGTCACATCTCAAACCGTCCAGCTAGTGGATTGGAGTAATGAGCTAGCTGAACCTGTTGAATAATTGGTTTGATTTAGAGGGATACCCCTTGATCTTTTTTTTATCCAGAACTATCGTGTGCAACCATGCAACCAAGGCAATGTATAGATACCCTAACAAATCGATCAATACACTGGCTCCCGAGGATGGCCTGGTGGGCCACATGCCTCTCACGCTCCACACCTCTCATGCGACACGATTTGCGTTTTCTATTCTACTCGTCGTACCGGAAGTGACATGATAACCCGTCCACATGAGAACTTAACATAGATACGTCAAAGTTAAAATCAAAAAACGAAAAACAGACAAGTCCAGGCAATTTTCAATATTTGATTTTCATTTTTGCGTGAAACAAAACGAAAAACGAAAATTGAAAATTGACTGTCAAATATCAATTTTCGTTTTTTGTTTTTGTAATCCCAGAATCAAAAATTGAAAATTGACGGTCAAATTTCAATTTTTGATTTTCAGAACACAAAAACAAAAAACGAAAATTGAAAATTGACGGTCAATTTTCAATTTTTGATTTTGAGAAACCAAAAACAAAAAACGAAAATTGAAAATTGACGGTCAAATTTCAATTTTTGATTGTAACACAAAAACAAAAAACGAAAATTGAAAATTGACGGTCAATTTTCAATTTTTGATTGTGAGAACACAAAAACAAAAAACGAAAATTGAAAATTGACGGTCAATTTTCAATTTTTGATTTTGAGAACACAAAAACAAAAAAACGAAAATTGAATTGTGCAAGGTTACACGGACCTGGCATGATCTGTAGAGTTTGACGATCGTATATTGTGTGCTCATTTTTCATTTGACGCTCATATTGACACGTTATTGGGGACTTGACGCTCATATTGACACGTTATTTGGGACTTGACGCTCATATTGACGTTTAAATTCGGTATTTTAAATCCTATGGCACGTTCTTCTAACATTTTACGCTTGTATCGCCATATTCTTCAAGGATTGGATTCTCAAACTGACAAATGCTTCGGGGATTCGACATTCTTCGGGTATTTGACGTTCATATAGATATCTTCAGAGTATTTGACGTTCTAGTCATTTGGAATCTTACCGTCTCACATCTATAGCGGCATATTTTGTTTCTTTGGGGATAAATCGATCATACTAACGCGTCCTTTCGAGATCAGTCTCTCCTACTTAAAAGCATACTTCGTTTGTAAGTGAGGAATTTACGCTCGTATTAACAAGATCCTTTGAGATCTGATGCTAATCAGGGAAAGTACAATAACGTTTATTTTATGGTCTCTGTGCTAATATAGCACATAACCAGGAAATTGGACGCCCCCGTTTGCTACATTCCATATATTTTACATTAGTATGCGCTGAATTCCCCTGGATTTTTCAATCATTCATGCAAATCGGAAGTTCGAACTTGGACACGGTACATCAATGTATCAACATATTCGTTTATCTGACACCGGTTCAGTGGGCAAAGCGGACATCTGATCAAAAATATAACAGATAGGGTTTGTTATAATAACAAAACTATGACTCGCGATTTGTTTCGCTTTTGTTATCAGTAGCCACTCGCAACTTCCAGGGAATCTTCGGTGGCAGATATCCATTTCAAATGGGGTTCTGAACCATTTACGAGGTCATGTGACTTCTAACAAATGTGAAAACAATGACGTCACTATATAACTGAACCAGGCAAACGTTCATGTTAAATGGGGGAGAGAGAGAGAGAATTAAGGTTTAACGTCGCGTTCTGCAATATTTCAGCTATATAGCGACGACCAAACAAAATTCTAAGTATTCAAGTTAATAACTCAGTAAACTAATGCGTTAAAACAAGTACAAACATTAAAATTTGTACAACAAACCAATCACTCTCAAATAATCTAAAATACAATCTTCTTTTATTCGACTGAAAAGATCTTCCAGCGTATAGCTGCTCGATAAAAAGTATCTCTTACAATCTTAACATCTATACAGTCTAATAAGAATATGTTTCACCGTGAGATCTTCGTGGCATGAAATACACCTGGTTTGCGCTTTGAACATTCACATCCATTCCTCAGGTCTATATACTCAAGACGAACCATGGCCAAGAGATGATGAACATACATACCGGTACATGATTTCAATACATCGGAGATATGTAATTTATAATTTGCCGATCGACGGTTCCTTCGTCCGCGACGTTCAGGGTTTGGTTTTTGATTCATGCGTTTGCGATTCTGACGCGTCACGTGGAGAAATACCGGTAGGCCGACACGTGTCGTTATGGTAGTTTTAAAATGCTGTTAAACCGCTGTCATAACATGAAGTGTCCGGATTCAGGTACAATCTGCCTCTTCACCGAGTTGACAGGATAGGTGACCTATATATACAGTAAACTGCTCACCCAACGTATGTGTTTTTAATCGGTCAAATAGTGGACATGACGGAGTTAGGAGGTATCTAGCTAAGATTCATAGCGTCTCCCTTCCCTCAACGCTATGCCGACGACAAATACATTCCCTGGTGGTAACTCGAACATTTCCATGGCGCCCTATTGGACCTTCATTAACTTGAGAACATGGGCCGCCATGAATAAAAATACCATAATCGATGTTGTGATCATCATCCCCTGTATACACGGGGTCAATAATGACGGAAATGCCCATCTTCTTGACCCTCGATTTCAGGTGATTTTGAGGCTCCATAGGGACAATTTTAACGTCTGTAATTAATATATGACCAACGAAGGGCCAGCTAGTCTGCCATTTCTGTATTTTTATTCATGGCGGCTCATTTTCTCATGTTAATGAAGGTCCAATAGGGCGCAAAGGTTATAATAAGTGCCCCAGGGAAATGCTCGAGTTACCACCAGGGAAATGTATTTGTCGTCGGCATAGCGTTGAGGGAAGGGAGGCGCTATGAATCTTAGCTTGGAGGTATCATAAATATTGAAAAAAAGATAGCAAGAGAACTTACACATGTATGAGATATGAAGTATACATAGTAACCATGAGGTAAACGGTCACACGACACTGTTCTTTGTGTAAGTAGTTATTCTGGATCACATGTGAAGAAAGTGACGATATTCTATAATTAAAACCTCGCGTTAGTGACGCTTCATCGACATAATGTAAAACACGGGCTTCAATAATCCATCGTTTCAGGGCAGTGAAATATTGTACATACAAAATCGGGTAACAAAATTAAATAGATTCTTCATAAGGCAAAAGTCAATGCATCATGCATGAATATATCATTAATAATACTGTATTATAAAACCCATATTAGTTCGTTTTTACGGCCGGCGGCGGAATTTCCGGGCAGCCTAGCCCAGCTTAGCCAGGATAATTATAAAACTGAAGATATGTGATCGCCATAAATGTTCTCCCTGCTTCCTTTCGACGTGACTGCTCCACGATTTGGCTCAGTGCCACTTACGGACCAAAACAACGCACAGCCGCCAAAGAACGTGCCTTGAATATACTGTGAGAAAACCGAGCGTTACTTCTGAACTTCCTTATCGCTCGTCTGGAATGTTATAGTTGATCTAGCGTTGTTAAGATAGAGCTGTGCATTCAGCAGTAATCATCCTTAATTGACGAGTCGCTATACACCCCTATAGTATTAATCGATAACATGCGATATGTATCCATCCAGTCATATATAGATTACACCTATACAATGTTAATTCATATTTATATTTACGATTTGCCCATTAAAATAAGTATGTTATTATTGCTTAATCGCCAGAAAAGTGGGGCGGGCGGATATTTTTTTCAGTTCTTACAAAATGTATGGAGTACTGGAAGCTGAATGTAATATTGTTAATACAATTTGCAGAATATTACACAAACTTTCCTAAATTCGAATTACTTCCCGAAGAAGACTTGCTTGCTTCGGCACACAGAATTTTTCAGACATGGCGGTAAAATAACAATAAAAAAATAAATAGTAATAATAAACGAAAGATTTTTTAATGAGACATTATCTGTGTGTGTTTGTTTTTTAACTTTAATCGAAGGCTCATTTATTTCTATCAAATAATGCGAGTACTTCAAGGACACGTAACAGTTGATTAATGTCCATATTATCAGAGGTTCATCGAGTTTTGTGAGAACGCCATGTATTTTTTCTTTCGTCTTAGCTATACAATCGTGACTCGTACCCACGCCTTCTCGAAATACGAAAGCGGATCTTGTTTTCGCTACCGAACTGTAAAGTTTCGTAAAGACGAGGTCGTGGAGTAATTTGTATCACCTGATCGTGAAAATTGACCGGGTTGGGTTGAATAAGACAAAATCTCCGTCATATGGTACTAACATAGATATTTATAGAAACCTATCCGCGGGTTGACATACATAGGAATCGACAGCCTGCCACGTAGCTATGGTTGTGAGCAATAATACACACACGCATAGATATATATACACACACAGGCGAGTTCAGAAATATGTGGGGACAATAGCGTCAGAATACGTGGAAATAAACTCAGCATGCAGGCGTACACAGTTTTCAATCCTGTTAATCTGAGCTGCTAATCTCTGGACTTGTCGTTTGGGTACAAGCGACAGGCCATGTTGAGAGATTACCTCTGTCGAGGTTGTATGGTACTAAGCTAGGAATAGGTTAAAGCGTAATCTTAGCAGTCAGAGATGCAGCAGGGACATTTACCGATGAGAACACGGGTATCGCCGGATGTAATATATATAAAAATAGTAATCTAATAGGCTGGAAGGAATATTTCGGACAGACAGGATGATCGATTGGGGGAATCGATCCCGGAACAGTATAATATTAAAACTGGAACCATAAAACAAATAGCTTCACCGATATGCAAAGGAAATATTCGATATTTCGCCGGACATTGCGGGATTATTTGATCACTAAATAATGATTGCACGCAGACAGCCGTGTGCACAGTTTGAAGATGCTCTAGTCGCCGCTTATCCTATATATCATTTCACCAACACACAAATACCCAGGAGCGTTTAACCGGTTGGAAGTCCATAATACTTTATAATGTGTGTCCATCCCTATGAATCAAAATGAATCACACATGTAGTGTTAAATTCCACAGATACTGAGGGACAAAGGACAGCGGGGAAAAAGTGTATATACATATCCACAAGTAGGGCATCGACCGCCTGCTTAACTGAAACACTACCCGGTAATCACTCAGTGTAGTTAGTATACCGTAAACATAACGTGTAGCTGAAAATGTAACAGCGCACACCTACCCAGTACACAGTATCCACTATGGATTTTTAGCAATTGTTTTACTTTACTTGATTGATTTAATAACGGATTAAGACTACTTAATAAATTTCAGACATCTACATATGACATGATACCAATAATTGCGTCACGTGAACATGGACAGTCCCTAAATGTCTTCGGCGGACACACCCGGCTTGACACTGGTCATCACGTGTGACACACCACTATCACTACATGTGTGGCACATCGCTATCTCTACACGTGTGACACATCATTATCACATGTGTCACACATCATCATCATCACTAAGATTGAGCTTTCTAGCATGTAAAAACATTTACATACATGTATTATACGCTGAGAACGATCGTCAATTCAATGCGATGTGGTTGACACGTTAAGACCTTGAGAGATCTGTTTGTGTCATATATTCGTGTTAACGGTAGTAATTAACTGGAGAGTGAACGGTGTTAACTGACTGGACATTGAACGGTTCTACATGATAGATGATTGAAAGTAGTAACTTTCAATCGGAGTGCAAACGATAATAATTGACGGGAGAGCGACAGCGATCGGCATTAGCTGACGGGAGAGGGATCAAGCGGTATTAACTAACGGTAGAGCGAACGGGACTAACTGACTGGAAGGCAAACGGTACTAATTGGCGGGGGAGCGAAAGGTACGAACTCGTCTGACAGAAAACTGTGCTATTTGGCGAGAACGCGACCGGTACTAACTCGCGGGAGAGCGAAAGATACCAAGCTACGGGAGAGCGAACGATACTCACTGACCCAAGAGCGAACGGTGATAACTGGCGGGAAAGTGAACGGTACTGAGGGTAGTGCGAACGGTACTGACGGGGGACTGAACGGTACTGAAGGGAGAGCGAGCGGTACTGAAGGGAGAGCGAACCGTACTGACGGGAGAGCGAACGGCACTGACGGGAGAGCGAGCGGACTGTACTGACGGAAGAGTGAACGGTACTAACTGGCAGGAAAGTGGACGATACTGACGAGAGAGCGAACGGTAATGACGGAAGAGCGAACGGTACTGACGGAAGAGTGAACGGTACTAACTGGCGGGAAAGCTAAGGGTACTAACGGGCGGGAGCGCAAACGATATAAAGTGACGAGAGGGCGCATGGTACTAACTAACGGAAAAGGGAACTGTACTAACTGATGGGACAGCGATCAGTACTACCTGGCGAGAGAGCGAACGATACTAACTGACTTGAAACCGAACGGTACTGACGGGAGTATGAACGGTACTGACGGGAATATTAACGGTACTGACCGGAATATGAACGGCACTGACGGGAGTGCGAAAGGCACTGACGGGAGTGCGAAAGACACTGACAGGAGAGCGACCAGCACTAAACGGTGGGAAACGAACGGTACTAATCGGCGAGAAAGTGATCAATACTAACTGGCAGAAAGCGGTCGGTGGCAAATGACCAGAGAGGGACAGTGAATGGTATTAATGAACGGGAGAGCGATCGGGAGTTACTGACAAGAGAGGAACAGTGAACGGTTCTAACTGACGGAAGAGCGATCGGGAGAAGCTGATAAGAGAGTGCCGCGAACGGCACTAATTGATGGGGGAGCGATCGGTAATAACTGACAAGAGAGGGACAGCGAACGGTACTAATTGACGGGAGAGCGATCGGTAGTAACTGACAAGAGAGGGACAGAGAACGGTACTAACTGATGGAAGAGCGATCGGCAGTAAGTGAAAAGAACGGGACCGCGAACGATATTAACTGACAAGACAGGGACAGCGAACAGTACTAATTGACGGGAGAAGCGTCGGTAGTAAGTGAAAAAGGGACGCGAAAACGATAGTAACTGACAAGACAGGGACAGCGAACGGTACTAGTGGCGGGAGAGAGATCGGTAGTAACTGACAAGAGAGGGACAGTGAAACGGTACTAATTGACAACGGGGAGAGCGTCGGTAGTCAGTGAAAAGAGAGGATCCGCGAGACGGTACTAATTGATGGGAGAGCGATCGGTAGTAAGTGAAAAGAGGATCGCGAACGATACTGAGTGGCGGAGAAGCGTCGGTAGTAACTGACAAGAGGATCAGCTTGAAGCGACTAATTGATGGGGAGAAGCGTCGGTAGTAGAAAGAGGATCAGCGACGGTACTAATTGATGGGGAGAAACGTCGGTAGTAACTGACAAGAGAGGATCAGCGAACAGTACTAAATGTTGAGGAAGCGTCAGTATTAAGTGAAAAAGAGATGATCAGCGAACGGTACTAAATGATGGGGGAGCGATCGGTAGTATGTGAGAGGATCAGCGAACGGTACTAATTGATGGGAAGCGATCGGTAGTAAGTAGAAAAGAAAGGATCAGCTGACGGTACTAATTGATGGGGAAGCGTCGGTAGTAAGTGAAAAGAGAGGATCAATGACGGTACTAATTGATAAGGAGAAACGTCGTGTAAGTGAAAAGAGGATCAGCGAAACGATACTAGTGACGGGGAGAGCGATCGGTAGTAAGTGACAAGAGAGGATCAGCGAACGGTACTAAATGATGGGAGAGCGATCGGTATTAAGTGAAAAGAGATGATCAGCGAACGGTACTAAATGATGGGAGAGCGATCGGTAATATGTGAAAAGAGAGGATCATCGAACGGTACTAATTGATGGGAGAGCGATCGGTAGTAAGTGAAAAGAGAGGATCAGCGAACGGTACTAACTGATGGGAGAGCGATCGGTAGTAAGTGAAAAAGGAGGGTCAGCGAACGGCACTAACTGATGGCAGAGCGATCGGTAGTATGTGAAAAGAGATGGTCAGCGAACGGTACTAATTGATGGGAGAGCGATCGGTAGTAAGTGAAAAGAGAGGATCAGCGAACGGTACTAATTGATGGGAGAGCGATCGGTAGTAAGTGAAAAGAGAGGATCAGCGAACGATACTAATTGACGGGAGAGCGATCGGTAGTAACCGACAAGAGAGGATCAGCGAACGGTACTAAATGATGGGAGAGCGATCGGTATTAAGTGAAAAGAGATGATCAGCGAACGGTACTAAATGATGGGAGAGCGATCGGTATTAAGTGAAAAGAGATGATCAGCGAACGGTACTAATTGATGGGAGAGCGATCGGTAGTAAGTGAAAAGAGAGGATCAGCAAACGGTACTAACTGATGGGAGAGCGATCGGTAGTAAGTGAAAAGAGAGGATCAGCGAACGGTACTAATTGATGGGGGAACGATCGGTAGTAAGTGAAAAGAGAGGATCAGCGAACGGTGCTAATTGATGGGGGAGCGATCGGTAGTAAGTGAAAAGAGAGGATCAGCGAACGGTACTAATTGACGGAAGAGCGATCGGTAGTAACTGACAAGAGAGGATCAGCGAACGGTACTAAATGGTACTAAATGATGGGAGATCGATCGGTAGTAAGTGAAAAGAGAGGATCAGCGAACGGTGCTAATTGATGGGAGAGCGATCGGTAGTAAGTGAAAAGAGAGGATCAGCGAACGGTACTAATTGATGGGAGAGCGATCGGTAGTAAGTGAAAAGAGAGGATCAGCGAACGGTACTAATTTATGGGAGAGCGATCGGTAGTAAGTGAAAAGAGAGGATCAGCGAACGATACTAATTGACGGGAGAGCGATCGGTAGTAACTGACAAGAGAGGATCAGCGAACGGTACTAAATGATGGGAGAGCGATCGGTATTAAGTGAAAAGAGATGATCAGCGAACGGTACTAAATGATGGGTGAGCGATCGGTAGTATGTGAAAAGAGAGGATCAGCGAACGGTACTAATTGATGGGAGAGCGATCGGTAGTAAGTGAAAAGAGAGGATCAGCGAACGGTACTAATTGATGGGAGAGCGATCGGTAGTGAGTGAAAAGAGAGGATCAGCGAACGGCACTAATTGATGGGTGAGCGATCGGTATTAAGTGAAAAGAGATGATCAGCGAACGGTACTAATTGATGGGAGAGCGATCGGTAGTAAGTGAAAAGAGAGGATCAGCGAACGGTACTAATTGATGGGAGAGCGATCGGTAGTAAGTGAAAAGAGTTGATCAGCGAACGGTACTAATTGATGGGGGAGCGATCGGTAATAAGTGAAAAGAGAGGATCAGCGAACGGTGCTAATTGATGGGCGAGCGATCGGTAGTAAGTGAAAAGAGAGGATCAGCAAACGGTACTAATTGACGGAAGAGCGATCGGTAGTAACTGACAAGAGAGGATCAGCGAACGGTACTAATTGATGAGAGATCGATCGGTAGTAAGTGAAAAGAGAGGATCAGCGAACGGTACTAATTGATGGGGGAGCGATCGGTAGTAAGTGAAAAGAGAGGATCAGCGAACGGTACTAATTGACGGGAGAGCGATCGGTAGTAACTGACAAGACAGGATCAGCGAACGGTACTAATTGATGGGGGAGCGATCGGTAGTAAGTGAAAAGAGAGGATCAGCGAACGGTACTAATTGATGAGAGATCGATCGGTAGTAAGTGAAAAGAGAGGATCAGCGAACGGTACTAATTGATGGGGGAGCGATCGGTAGTAAGTGAAAAGAGAGGATCAGCGAACGGTACTAATTGACGGGAGAGCGATCGGTAGTAACTGACAAGACAGGATCAGCGAACGGTACTAATTTATGGCAGAGCGATCGGTAGTAAGTGAAAAGAGAGGATCAGCGAACGGTACTAATTGACGGGAGAGCGATCGGTAGAAAGTGAAAAGAGAGGATCAGCGAACGGTACTAATTGATGGGGGAGCAATCGGTAGTAAGTGAAAAGAGAGGATCAGCGAACGGTACTAATTGATGGGAGAGCGATCGGTAGTAAGTGAAAAGAGAGGATTAGCGAACGGTACTAATTGATGGGAGAGCGATCGGTAGTAAGTCAAAAGAGAGGATTAGCGAACGGTACTAATTGATGGGAGAGCGATCGGTAGTAAGTGAAAAGAGAGGTTCAGCGAACGGTACTAGTTGACGGGAGAGCGATCGGTAGTAACTGACAAGAGAGGATCAGCGAACGGTACTAAATGATGGGGGAGCGATCGGTAGTAAGTGAAAAGAGAGGATCAGCGAACGGTACTAATTGATGGGGGAGCGATCGGTAGTAAGTGAAAAGTGAAAGAGAGGATCAGCGAAGCGGTACTAATTGACGGAAGACGTCGGTAGTAACTGACAAGAGATCAGCGAACGGTACTAAATGATGGGAGATCGATCGGTAGTAAGTGAAAAGAGAGGATCAGCGAACGGTGCTAATTGATGGGGAGAACGTCGGTAGTAAGTGAAAAGAGAGGATCAGCGAACGGTACTAATTGATGGGAGAGCGATCGGTAGTAAGTGAAAAGAGAGGATCAGCGAACGGTACTAATTTATGGGAGAGCGATCGGTAGTAAGTGAAAAGAGAGGATCAGCGAACGATACTAATTGATGGGAGAGCGATCGGTAGTAACTGACAAGAGAGGATCAGCGAACGGTACTAAATGATGGGAGAGCGATCGGTATTAAGTGAAAAGAGATGATCAGCGAACGGTACTAAATGATGGGTGAGCGATCGGTAGTATGTGAAAAGAGAGGATCAGCGAACGGTACTAATTGATGGGAGAGCGATCGGTAGTAAGTGAAAAGAGAGGATCAGCGAACGGTACTAATTGATGGGAGAGCGATCGGTAGTGAGTGAAAAGAGAGGATCAGCGAACGGCACTAATTGATGGGTGAGCGATCGGTATTAAGTGAAAAGAGATGATCAGCGAACGGTACTAATTGATGGGAGAGCGATCGGTAGTAAGTGAAAAGAGAGGATCAGCGAACGGTACTAATTGATGGGAGAGCGATCGGTAGTAAGTGAAAAGAGAGGATCAGCGAACGGTACTAATTGATGGGGGAGCGATCGGTAATAAGTGAAAAGAGAGGATCAGCGAACGGTGCTAATTGATGGGCGAGCGATCGGTAGTAAGTGAAAAGAGAGGATCAGCGAACGGTACTAATTGACGGAAGAGCGATCGGTAGTAACTGACAAGAGAGGATCAGCGAACGGTACTAAATGATGGGAGAGCGATCGGTAGTAAGTGAAAAGAGAGGATCAGCGAACGATACTAATTGATGGGAGAGCGATCGGTAGTAAGTGAAAAGAGAGGATCAGCGAACGGTACTAATTGATGAGAGATCGATCGGTAGTAAGTGAAAAGAGAGGATCAGCGAACGGTACTAATTGATGGGGGAGCGATCGGTAGTAAGTGAAAAGAGAGGATCAGCGAACGGTACTAATTGACGGGAGAGCGATCGGTAGTAACTGACAAGACAGGATCAGCGAACGGTACTAATTTATGGCAGAGCGATCGGTAGTAAGTGAAAAGAGAGGATCAGCGAACGGTACTAATTGACGGGAGAGCGATCGGTAGAAAGTGAAAAGAGAGGATCAGCGAACGGTACTAATTGATGGGGGAGCAATCGGTAGTAAGTGAAAAGAGAGGATCAGCGAACGGTACTAATTGATGGGAGAGCGATCGGTAGTAAGTGAAAAGAGAGGATTAGCGAACGGTACTAATTGATGGGAGAGCGATCGGTAGTAAGTCAAAAGAGAGGATTAGCGAACGGTACTAATTGATGGGAGAGCGATCGGTAGTAAGTGAAAAGAGAGGTTCAGCGAACGGTACTAGTTGACGGGAGAGCGATCGGTAGTAACTGACAAGAGAGGATCAGCGAACGGTACTAAATGATGGGGGAGCGATCGGTAGTAAGTGAAAAGAGAGGATCAGCGAACGGTACTAATTGATGGGGGAGCGATCGGTAGTAAGTGAAAAGAGAGGATCAGCGAACGGTACTAATTGACGGGAGAGCGATCGGTAGTAAGTGAAAAGAGAGGATCAGCGAACGGTACTAATTGATGGGAGAGCGATCGGTAGTAAGTGAAAAGAGAGGATCAGCGAACGGTACTAATTGATGGGTGAGCGACCGGTAGTAAGTGAAAAGAGAGGATCAGCGAACGGTACTACTTGACGGGAGAGCGATCGGTAGTAACTGACAAGAGAGGATCAGCGAACGGTACTAAATGATGGGAGAGCGATCGGTAGTAAGTGAAAAGAGAGGATCAGCGAACGGTATTAATTGATGGGAGAGCGATCGGTAGTAAGTGAAAAGAGAGGATCAGCGAACGGTACTAATTGATGAGAGATCGATCGGTAGTAAGTGAAAAGAGAGGATCAGCGAACGGTACTAATTGATGGGACAGCGATCGGTATTAAGTGAAAAGAGAGGATCAGCGGGACGGCGTATTCGACTGAAATTTTTTGAATTCGACTGAAAAAACGGAAACTCGGTAGGTTATTTGTTGATAGCTCGCTTAATACTTCTTCGATTCTGACAATGTAAAGTTTCCGGAGTAGCTGAAGAGATTCTCTTTTCAAAAATATATAGTTTGATGACATAATTTTTTTTTATTTTTGAGATAGATATCAACTGAAAAAATCGTGTCGACTTCGCTGAAATTTTTTCTGGACCGACCGACATGCGGTTTTTCTTGTCCGGAAAATTATAGCGTGAACTGACTGAAATACTTTTAGGTTTCCGGAATGCTCTACTTTTATACGAATAAAATGATATAAAATATATGCATGTACCTTCTACCGTTTTCCGTAAAAGGGTTCGCTGAAAAAAAACCGATTGAAAATCACAACATTTTCAGCTAAATCTGCCGTAAAACGGATTAGTGAACCGAGTTAAAAACTCGGATTTGGAGACGGACTTCATAAGATTCCGAAAATCCGGAATAAGGATCCCGGGTAAGTTTATTGGAAGATTGGTTATGTCGGTAGGTCATAAGTGTCGAATTAAATTTTGAAAGCATAGTTTGCACAAAAAATATCCTATTTTTCAAATAATTGAATGTTTGTCATATAATAACGTAATGTGAATGGAAATAGTATTTTTCTACGGTATAAATATATTTTTTAATTGATTATTAATTTTAAATACGTATATTTTGATGCATGTACCTGAAAAATGACCAGGAATATACATATTTTGTTTTCAGTAATTATTATAATTTATATGAACTAAAATGAATTTTATCATTGTGAGTTTTGTTCACTTACTGACTTTTTGACATCTCACAGCCCAGACTGGTGAACAGCTAATCATTTTTTTTTACTTGTCAAAATTGTTTTTACTTCATTTTATAAATTAAATGTATTATCAATTAGTAAATTTATATTAATAAAAACTACAAGAACAAAAATTACTGAGAACAACCTAAATTACTGAGAACAACCTATGTATATTCCTGGTCAGTTTTCATTTCGATTTATAAAAATATATGTATTTAAAATTAATGATCAATTCAATATTTTCACTATTTCCATTCACATTACGTTATTATATGACAAACATTCCATTATTTGAAAAATAGGATATTTTTTGTGCAAACTATGCTTTTAAAATTTAATTCGACACTTATGACCAACCGACATAACCAATCTAATAAACTTACCCGCAATCCTTATTCCGGATTTTCGGAATCTTCTGAAGTCCGTCTCCAAATCCGAGTTTTTAACTCGGTTCACTAATCCGTTTTACGGCAGATTCAGCTGAAAATGTTGTGATTTTCAATCGGGTTTTTTCAGCGAACCCTTTTACGGAAAACGGTAGAAGGTACATGCATATATTTTATATAATTTTATTCGTATAAAAGTAGAGCATTCCGGAAACCTAAAAGTATTTCAGTCAGTTCACGCAATAATTTTCCGGACAAGAAAAACCGCATGTCGGTCGGTCCAGAAAAAAAATTCAGCGAAGTCGACACGATTTTTTCAGTTGATATATATCTCAAAAAAAAAAAAAAAAAATTCATCAAACTATATATTTTTGAAAAGAGAATCTCTTCAGCTACTCCGGAAACTTTACATTGTCAGAATCGAACCAGTATGAAGCGAGCTATCAACAAATAACCTACCGAGTTTCCGTTTTTTCAGTCGAATTCAAATAATTTCAGTCGATTATCTGATCCCGGATCAGCGAACCGTACTAATTGATGGGAGAGCGATCGGTAGTAAGTGAAAAGAGAGGATCAGCGAACGGTACTAATTGATGGGAGAGCGATCGGTAATAAGTTAAAAGAGAGGATCAGCGAACGGTACTAATTGACGGGAGAGCGATCGGTAGTAACTGACAAGAGAGGATCAGCGAACGGTACTAAATGATGGGGGAGCGATCGGTAGTAACTGACAAGAGAGGATCAGCGAACGGTACTAATTGATGGGAGAGCGATCGGTAGTAACTGACAAGAGAGGATCAGCGAACGGTACTAATTGATGGGGGAGCGATCGGTAGTAAGTGAAGAGAGAGGATCAGCGACCGCTACTAATTGATGGGGGAGCGATCGGTAGTAACTGAGAAGAGAGTGGCATGGACCGATATAATTGGGTGGAGAGCTAACGGAACTGACGGAACAGCGATTCGTAGTAAGTGACAAGAGAGCGATCAGTAGTAACTGACTGGAATACAAGCGGAACTGACGGGGGAGGGAAGGGTGACAACTAGCCGGAAGACAAACGCTGATGTGACAGCGAAGGGTACTAACTGACGGAAGAGCAAACGATACTGACACGCTTGCGGACGGTGATGACTGGCCGGAATGCGAACGGTACTGCGGGAGAGCAAACGATATTAATCGACGGGAGAGCGAACGGTAGAAATTGGCGGGAAGGAAAACGGTCCTAACTGGCGGGAGAGCAAACGGCACTAACTGATGGGAGAGCAAACGGTAGTAATTGGTGGGAAGCGATCAATAGTAACTGATAAGAGAGAGAACGGTACTAATTGACGGGCGAGCATTAGTAACTAACGGGATTGAGAACGACACAGAGGAGAAGGCGAACGGGACTAATTTGCGGTAAAAAAAACGATACTAAACTTGCAGGAGAGTAAAAAGTACTAACTGTCGGAAAAGCGAATGGTATTAACTGGTGGTAGAAAAACGGTACTAACAGAAGGGAGAGCTAACGGTACGAAATGGCGAGAAAGCGAGTGGTGTTGAACTGACGGGACAACCAACGGTACCGTACTAGCTGGAAGAAGGAAAAACGGTACCTGGCGGGAAAATGTACGCGGTACTAATCGGCGGTGGTACTAACTGACGGGAGAGCGATGGGTTACTTACCGTCGATTTGCTATTGGAATGTGTGTTGGCGGGGGATTGGTGGGGAGCGTGTACCGCCGTACTTTGTGTGTGATAAATAATATTGCTGTCGTGCTTGCACATGCGCAGCACAGATACGCGAGAACTGTAACCCATACGGTATAGAGACGACGAAACGTCGGTGTTACTAGCTACGTTAATTGGAAATCATCAGCTTTTCCATTAGCTTAAAACGATCAATCAAGATCTCCAGAGGAGAAATCGGAACAATTCTTACTCGAGTCGGCGTATCAAGCTCTAATTACTCGGCTTTGATCAATCGTGTAACCGCTTGCAGATCTTGTGTCCCAGATTTCACTCTTGAAATTCTCAAAACTTACACAATAATACCACTAGTTATCGTGCTAAAAATGTACGTGATGAAAAATACACAGCATTAGGAAATCACGCAACCGGTTTCTCAGGGATTTCACTGAAAATATCTTAAATATATACAAGGTCTGTCTCGGAGAACTCAGAACAGAATTTCCCAAACAAGGAGAATGTACATGTACAATCGATAGTTCGAGTCTCGCTCTATATAGCCTGATGGCTATGGAAATCGATAGACATATGTCGAATGGACTGATTCAACCTTGGGAGTGAGCTGCCATTTCCACCGCTGTCAAAATCGAAATGAGAGACTATTTTAAGGATGTCAAATATGTATAACCACGAAGAGATTCCGGTGGGTTTTTACATTTCGATTCGACCTGATCAGACCGACATCATTATTAAGGAATTACGTCACGCGTCTAACGCTTTTCTGTGAGAACTACCTAGATCTTAGATTATCGAGGATTCAGTAAATTCTCTCATTTCTATAACTGAATATTCGTCATGACGTATCAGTCGCATTAATTCTTGTTTTGGACTTTGATTTTGATTTCTGACCCCATTGTCGCCTAGCAATATACTTAAGTTTGAATCCATAAAGTCGCCTACACATTGCTTTGACTTAAGCCGGGTGCCCGTTCGAGCAGTGGAATTATTTAGACCTATTCATACATATACACTGTTATAAATCACACCGTAAATTTACAGTTAAATGTACTGGCAGAAAAGGTACCAGTACATTCAACTGTAAAATTACGTTGCACCGTATTTTACAATTACTGCTTTTTAACAGGTTTTGAACTGTGAAATGTTGCACCGTATTTTATAATTACCGTTTTTTGACAGGCATTCAACTGTAAATTAGATTGCACTATAATTTACAATTACCGTTTTTTAACTTCCTTTGGGGCCGTTGTCTACAATTATCGGTTCCGCGGCAACGTAGGTCACTGGAAGGCCGAAATGTCCATTGCTCTTTCGCGTATTTCAGCTCTTCGTGTTTAGAAATGCTGTCACCAGAAGTTCGTGAATAATCACGAAATTATTACACGAATAGTGGGACACAACTCCAAGTTGGATAAAACCAAAACCAGACCGTACTATAGACCGAAAATTAAAGTTAACCGCTGCGTCCGTCCCAGTACGTGTTCTGAAAATGCTCTGAATGTTGTGTCGTACAACGCACGTGTCGGATGTTTCCTGCAACTGAACGTTTCGTGTGCAAAGATGTCAACCTCCTTTCAGAGAAAACATGAATTTTATGTTACGTGTGTGCGCAGTTTACCCATTCCAGTTGATGTCAGCTGAAATATCACTGTTCAATTTACAGATTAATGTGTTTACGATTAAATGTACTGTAAACTCCAACATACATTTACTGTGAAATAACGGTAATTTATAACAGTGTAGATTATCATTATATCCGAGTGGTCAGTTATCGGACTTTTTTTAATCAACCCCATAAAAACGAGCCTTAGTGAGTTTCATTTGGGTTTTATCAAACGAGTGTGATAAAAATGAGATAATTGATCACGAGTATGATAACTTATTTCTCACATCAATATCTTGGCATGTAATTATCGAAACGGGAAAAAACTACCACTGATGTAAAGGATGGGGTACAGCTTTTGTATCATATACCGGTGTAGCCTACATGTGCCACATACATAGCATACATAGTCGCAATTCAGACTGGCTTTGTGTCACTTTTGAACACTGTTTTGATTTCAGATTTGGTATCTTTATGTCTGATGCCGTATTATATCACACTCAAATCTTTACCTAAAACGTTCAGTTTCTCCTAATGGATTAAACAATATCGACAAATCCGTATCCGTTTATGTCCAGCTAAAGGGACAGACTATATATGGATCCTTCGTTGCACCATGTTGTCGGTGCGCGCATTGGAGGGGTTGCTTCCGAAATCATATTCATCGAAGACCAGCTTGCCTTCTAAATTCACTATAATGCTGAGTTAGTTACCTGACACCATCATGAGAGCAACAGTTCGGGTTGGCTCCGTGAGCCAGGAGATGGCGGGCTATCGAGATATGACCGCCGACGCAGCACTCGTGTAGAGCAGTGTACCCAGCATTGTCCCTGGCGTTCACGTCGACCATTTGACTTTGGAGGCAATATAGGATCACGTCCTACAACAAAATAACGCGAGAATACAATCAAGGTCATGTTGTCAGTCCTATATAACAATAAGAAATATCTTCAAAACTGATGGGCGATGGAAATCACTTGGGGATTATGAAAAATGTTTTCTTTTTGCACTCTTCAAAATATTTAGTGCGCATGCATACTCCTGATTACCAAAGTAGATTGTCCAATAATACATATTATTGCAATTTGAAGAAATACAGGTACTGCCAATCAGTTCGGACTGCGGCTTCGATTTTAGCTGCGGATTGTATCTAATGAAATGAATGAACTCCCCATGTCTTCTATGAGTGTGTCGTCATTTAATTCGCCAGACGAAGCGTAAACGACTCCGTGGAAACAAATCGTTCGGACAGCTCCAACTAGACATCACAGGATGTCTTTCAACAGGGAGCTATTTCATTTATTTTCAGGCACTAAAGTATAGTCCCATGTATCCTACATCGTGAAACACCAAGTCAGAAAACGCTGGCTCAGGTGAGAATAGGAGCTACCTGATTGGTTAATTTATTGAGCCATGAAGCTTAAATATATGTAACACATAAATTCATATGCCTCTCCTTCGCTCTCATCATTAGTCAAATTTCATTCAATTTAAAGGTTCTACAAAATGGTCTCAAAATCTGCTACTTTTTTGTGCTAAATTGTAGTAGAGGTGATTATATAGACTTGTTTTACATTTTTGTATGTTTTCAAACTGCCCAAGGTTGGAAATAGCAGCAGTAAAGTGCGACAATTTCATGCCCCTTTCAAAATGGTGAAAGCTGTGACCACTTGACCTGTGACGTCACAACCTGATTACGATCTCGCTGAAATGCATGTTGTGACGTCCAAATGTCAGCGACATCACGCTAGAACTCCCACAGTTGGGTGAATCTTTTGTAACAACACCCGACGTCATAGACTATGACGTTTACGGCGCAATCGTAATCAGGTTGTGACGTCATGCACCAGAGGTCACGGCTCCAATACGTTTTCCCCCACATGTGTGCTATTCGTGTCCTAAAACCCACTTCAACGATATTATTCGAGAAAAAAATACTAATTTGTTGTTTGGGACACTACTGGATATGTTTTAATGCAAAGTAGTATAGAGTCATTTGGTATAACCTTTAAGATAGAATTCTCAAATTTTATCACATAATCACAAATAATCGACGGCTGACTCACTTCATATCCAAGTCGTGCTGCTCTGTGAAGTAGTGTTTCTCCGGAGTTCTTGTTGACACACAGCTTTCTCAACTCGGGCGGCTCGGGATATTCCGTCAGGCCGTCAGATGTCTGATCGTCATTTTCCACGTGCAATGCGTCATCGTAAACACTGTCGTCATCGGAATAAGCCTATACCAGAAAAGAATTCCTTATATTTATGGTTTTTCAAATCAAACAATATGACTCCTACATGGTTTCATGATAAAACCGGGACACTTTTTTTCAAAGTCTTCCAAGCTTAATGATAAAACGCACGTAATAGCGACTATCTGCCGCTTAAAGATCATATGAATTAATACATCGAGACAGGATATTTCCTGAAATAAATAATCCAGTCTTAAAAATTCCTCTGCATGGAAGCAAATATTATAATACGGGCCACTCTGACGGATAAATACGAACGCAGCGTGCACGTTCTGTTGATACGTTTTGTAGCTTTTTCTAACTTCGCATGGCCTAGGGTTATAGTTGACATATGGACACCATCAGAGCTTTATTGTGTTCATTTAAGCGATCACAATTGGGGCATGACGGAACTCGCTCACTTACATGGATATTCGTTGAATCAAAGAATACCGATCACTGATACGGATTTTACGATATAGGATTTAATGGTACATGTATTGACGATATATAGGGATATAGTGGTGCACATCTTGATATAGGGATATGATCGTGCACATCTTGATGATATAGGGATAAAATGGTGCACATCTTGATGATATAGGGATATAATGGTGCATATCTTGATGATATAGGGATATAATGATGCACATCTTGATATAGATATATAACTGCACATCTTGATGATATAGGGATATAATGATGCACATCTTGATATAGATATATAACTGCACATCTTGATGATATAGGGATATAATGGTGCATATCTTGATGATATAGGGATATAATGATGCACATCTTGATATAGATATATAACTGCACATCTTGATGATATAGGGATATAATTGTGCATCAATTGACCATATAGGCAGATAATCATGCACATTTTAACAGATATAATAGGGCAATTTTTGACGATATAGGGATAATGAACGCTAATTACATCGCATGGTTTAACCACTTCACATCTAGACAGTGAGATGAGGATCCTCTCACACTGCACACCTGTGTTGGAACAACGCAGATGTTTGTTTGCAAGCAAACTTTGTGTATTACGGTAATTTCCTATCAACGTGTGTTTCATGAAGACTTTTTGATGCACACACCAAGTCGGTGGCAATAGCTCCTGGCGAGCTAGTGTTTCATAGTTTGGTATCAAAACCGACTAGAAAAATATAATCTCATCTTATTTTATCTTGGCGTCTACTGTGTAATACGAATTTTGAGGTAACGCTCTTATTTGGTTGATACCGTCACCTGGCGTCTTCTCACGTTTGCGTGAAATCTAATATCCACGTTGTTTCAAGGTAGGTGATCTGGACCGAAGCCTGATCTAAATTTAGGTTTGTTAGTTTACCCTGTATTCCTCCTCTTCAACAATATCCTCAAACTCATACTCCTCCGTTGTATTCCCATCCTCTGCTTCCGGTTGCACATCACTTTCTTTCTTCACACGGATTTCCTTCTTCGCACGGATTTCTTTCTTCACACGGCATTCTTTCTTAGGGGTTTGGTCACGAAGAGGATATCGTGTGGATTTAGGAGCTCTCCTAGCGATCTTCACATTTTTGCGACGTACTCTTATATTGCGCTTTTTGGTAACGCATGCGTGTTTTCCTCTCTGGGTAGCTTGCATGTAAGCAATTTTAGCTCTTCGACGAAGCTGCAACATTCGGACAGATTTTGGACCACGTCCTTTTGTGCTAGAGACACGCGCGTGAGCGATCCGGGGTTTTCCTTTACTGGACGCTGTAGTCGGCCGCCATGACAGTTTCAGAAGTATACCGCCTTTCTTTCGCCCACTGCGCAAGGTCTGGCTCAGAAAATCAGAGCTCGCTAAGTCCCGTACTTCCCAGCAACCATCGGTATCAGCAGATTTCACTTCCTCAACGAGATCTGGCAGATCATCTACCGGATTCAAAGCCAAATGTTCTTTTTTCATGTCGCGATGGACTGGTTTTTCAAGATTCAATTCCTTCCTGACTTCAAGAGATTGTTCTCGTAATTTTTGCAACCGGGAAATCCGAGGGGAAGTTGTTGTTGCTGTTTCTTTACAATCGGATATCTTAGATTCTCTTTGTTTTGGTGGCTCTCTCAGCTTTGGTGTGTCTCTTAGCTTTCGTTCCTCTATGTTTTGTTCTCTATGAATTTTGCGCACGGCTGCACGTTGATACCCCATCCGGTGAGCCATTCGCCTGGCGCGCTTGAGTTCTCTCCTCCTTTCATCGTTTTTCAGTTCGTTCTCATAAGCCGCATCTCGGTTGTAACCCCCAACGCTGTGACAACCTGAAAATAAACAGGGTGAATAAGTCTACCTTTTGTACCAGTGGTACACAGCATTTGTATTTATTGTACACAGTTGTTTTTAGAGAGTACAATATTTATGGTGCGTTAGTTGATATCGGAAATAATAAAGGCGTACCTTACACAAACAAAAAATATTAAGAATAGACAAGATGTAGATGCTCAACTCGCATCTTCGCGAGCCAGTGTATCAATCGATAGGTTACGATCGATACACTGGCTTGGTTAGTTATCAATAGCAGTTCTGTATATAAATAGCTGGAGGGGTTTCAACTAAACCGAACCAATCAGTAAGCGCGCTGAAGCAGCTCATCAGGCCAATCCGCAGCGAGGTTTGAGATTGACAGGTTTGAATTTCATCGCCGGCCAGACAACCTTTAAAATCGACATCTGGTGTCAAAGCGAAAGTCGCAAGCTTCAGATACTGACACGCTAATTCAAAACAACCGCTGGGAATAAATGTACGAGAATGTGTGATAGACGCAACGACTTTAGAACTCATCCAAATCACCAAAAAGGTCCAGGTAAACTCATGCGAGGATTTAGGGATTACCTGGACTTGTGCAGATGCTCAACTCTTTGAGAAATATATCATCACAACATTCGGTCACACTCAAGGTTGTTTTCCTCATGATGACAGCCAGTTTGGTTGGTGGGGGAAGCCATAGTACCCGGAGAGAAACACTGCCCGTCGGCAAGTAACTGGAAAACTTTCGCACATGGACCAGCTGGGCTTGAACCCGTGCCGGTTGAGCGGTGCGAGGCTAGCGATCACCAGTAAAGCGCCTTAGACCACTCAGCCACCTAGGGCCCTAAGAGAATGGATACGGTTTGACGAGTCTGTACAATATAATTCTAAGAGAATTATAATAATACCTCTTGAAAGAACAGGAACCATTGTTGATTCTCCAGAATAGTTACATTTCTAGTTACAAGGTATAGCTTACCTTAAAATGGAATATATACTTCATACGCGGATATTATTGGAATCACGAAGCTATCGGTAAACACGAGGCACAACCTCTCAGCCCCTTTACAGTCCAGCTTAAGATGTTTTTATGTGTGTAGGAGTTTGGATGCATAGCATAGAGCTATGGCTTGCGAAATGCAATCCCAAGCCACATCTCATGGCATGGTATCCGCATACCAAATTTGACAAGAATCCGACAAGGAATCCTCAAGTTATTGTCCAGAAACCAGATTTAGATTTTGTGACCAGGTGGCATGACATGTAGGCGCAAGTGGACGACACGCATTCCCAAGCGACATCTCATGGCATGGCATCTGCATACCAAATATGAGAAGAATGAGGGCGAAACACAATCGAAACGGACATCGCATGGCATTGTATATCAATACCAAATTTGGAAAAAATCTAACGAGCAGTGCAAGTGGGTGAAACGCAATCCCAAGCGACATCTCATGGCATCTTATATACATATCAATTTCGAAAAGAATTCCGATTTCGATGAGAGGTTCTCAAGTTATTGCCCGGAAACGAATTTCAGACGGATAGACGGGCGAACGAATGGATGCATCAACACACAGACGGACGGACAATCGGAATGCACTATACTGCTCCACTGTGTAAGGGTATATGAAAAATGACAAGGTATCCACATATAGCTGTGGTTAAAATATATATCTCATTGCCCTCGCCTGAAACTAAATGTCGGATGGGGCTTTTGTCCATGGTTTTTTCTGTTCGTTGGGGCTTTTGTGCAAATCCCAAGAAGAATGCTGCACTTTTCTCATATTGTTCATCATGTTCATAGAATACATCTTTCATTTATCAGGAGGCGAGGAGTTATCAAGTTGGATAGATTCTTTTCATACATCTTAAGGTTGTTTCATACATTTATTCAGGAGAAAAAGCAAGTAAACATTGGCTTTATTCAGTGTATCACTCAAAAATGAAGCCTCTGTATATTATAAACATATAGATCTATAAGGTTCACTGCTGATAGTGGCACACATGGATACCAAACTACTATTTATAAGTGTTCCCAAGGCGTGGAAATTTCACAAATTACAACTGAAGCATAATTAAAGCCAACTGAGTAATTGGTAAATGGTAAGATTTAAACTGTAGATTTAAACTTGCACTAACATCTCCAGCACATTCATCTCCCCT